>VZRZ01005699.1:355207-463268 GCA_013398175.1 Climacteris rufus
TATATAAATATTATATATTTATATAATATTTATAGCCAAACTTATATTTGGCTGGATGAATTGCACCCTAAAGACCATCAACTGTTTACAAGACCTTCTTGAATTCTGGTGGGAACCTCAGCAGCTAGTTCTCTGTACACTGTGGGGACCTAAACTTCAGTGAAAGGAATTCCACCTGTCAATAATGGTAAAACAAGGATGTGTGAGTAAATTCTCTCCCATCAGTATCTGGACTGGAATCCAGTATACGAGCTGTTCCCCAGACCTTCAGTGAAGATTAAACATGTAGTGTCCACTGATTTCAGGTACACAAACTATACAGAGTTGGGGGCTTAATGCTTTGGAAATTGTATCCAATTTGTCCTTACAGAATGTCTGAGTGATATTCTCTTTGTAATTCACACAGACTTGGGGGGGGTTGTCCATAAGCAGATACTGGCCTAAAGAGCTCTCCCAGACCAGTTGCTGATACAGACTCCCTTTCTCCTAAATATCCTTGACTGTGTTACAGGCAAAAATTCCTATACAACAAGACCAAGACTACCAAAAATAGAAAAAGACCTAACAAAACAACAATTGTTTTTTTCTGTAAACCCATACTGATGTCCATAAAACTTTTTGTCATATTGGCAATCTTACGCATTCACACAGCGTACTAATTATTTACCTAACAGTATAGATGATGGCAGGTTTAGATGGAGCTGCCATTACATGAAAATAATACCACACCTTCCTGTCAACAGGTTCCAGTGAGGATCAGAAAAAGCATATTTCTCTATAGTTTCTGCAGCAGAGTTTTGTCAAGTGTCAAGAGACCACCATGTTCTATGTATCTTCACACAACCTCTCTTACCCTGGCTTTTCTATTATGTACAAAAAACCTAGTTTGTGGTTCTCACCAATTCACCCTCCCTCTTTATTCTGAAGTCTTTCCTGTGATTCTGACTTTCCTTCAGCATTGACTCCCAACAGTCAGGATACAAAACACTCGCATGCATTTCGGTCTTTTGTTCCTATTAGACTTCCTCTCAGCATCTTCTCACCAACAAATTTCTGTACATAGGTGTTTCTTCTCTTAACCTCTCCTCCTGAGACTATCGGATGCACTCTTGTCTCTTCTAATATCAACTTTTGTTCACCACCAAAAAAGAAGAAAATGTGGTTAACATCTGTGTGTGAGAAGAAGAGAGATCCTTTATATCTGTGTCTTTACTTTTGCTTCACTACAAAAATTGAGAGCAAATTTAGCACATTTCTTCTTTACCACCTCATATCTCTCCTCAGCAAAGATTAATTGCCAAGTAGTTTGCATGTTTTTAATGTTACAATTCTGTTCTTTACAGTGCAAATGTATCTGACCTACATAGTGGGAAGGTATTGAAGATAATTAACAGAGGAATTATGATGAATTCTTGTGTAATTTTTGTTAGATTTTCTACCACCTTATGATATTTTAAAGAACTCATACCTGTGAAAAAGTCAATGGTTTAAATTATTTGTCTTTTTGGAGACAAAAGGTAGAAGCATTGAACAATTTTCTTTCTCCAAACAGTCCATAACATTGTATTTTATATTGCGCAGCGAAGTATTAGCAAGATCAATCATTAACCTGTTCCTTGTACGAATCCTGAAATTGACTGTCATAAACATATCATTGTATATCTCCTTTTTTACCTTTATTGCAGTGAAAAAAATATTTTTTAAAGAAACCTGCGGATCAAATAGCTATTTGCAGGTACTTTGCAATACAAGGCAGTAAGTCCATAAGCTTGAAGACAGAAGGGCTTCACCACCCCCAAATTTATCTTCAGGCAAAGTAATTCAAAGCTTCAACCTCTTGCTACAGCAGTAGCTCACAGCATCCACAAACCATCACCTCTCACCTTGTTGCCAAATGCAGTAGGCATATGCACTTCCAATACCACCTTTGTTTGGAGGTGTACAATTTAGTCTGACTCTTAAGGAAACCTACAATAGTTTTACTATTACAACCGTGTTTTAAAGTACTAATATTCCCTTTTTGGTTATGCTTCTTTGTGGACTTTTACACAATAAAATAGAAAGAAACATTCCTGGTTAAGAAAAGTAACATAGATGATACAGTCAGTTCTCTGATATTTTTCTGGTAAACTCACTAGAACAGTGCAGAAATGCTGCTTCACACATTTATAAATATGATCCCAGAGATATACTCTACTATAATATCAAGCATTATTTTAAAATAATTCCCATGTCAAATATAATTATCAATTTATGCATATAAGTAGAACAATAATCTGCCTTTCTGTGGAATATATCAATTTATATTGAAGAGGGTTCATATTAGTAAAACTTTAATGTATCATGAAATTAATAAATAATACCAAGCTTAATGAAGGGGAGAAAAACAGATGCATCCTAAAAAATCAGGCTTGTGTGATTATGCAGCAGACTTTAGGTTATTACTACTTTTTAATCCCAGGTGACCTTAATTCTTCTTGAGCACAACTTTCTGATGTTGTCCAAAAGAATCTGCCAGTCACTCACTGGTGATTTATTAGTTGATTCCAGATCTAATCCACATTTTTTACCCAAAAGTTTATACCATATACATGTGTTATTTGTTTAGAAATACTGGGATGGTGATGTAAGAATGGCCAATTTAAAATTAGGATTTGGATTCTGTTACTCACCTTTGCTTTAAGGAAAGAGGACTTGACTTGGTGTAAAGCAGCACTTCACTGCAAGCCCCATAGCTTAGAAAAGGTTCTGGGTCTGGGGGAAAAGTGGCAAGATCCAGACTGCCCTTTGTGGCTGACAACAGCCTGCAGCTACCTTGCTGTCTGCTTTACCTGAATGCCCTCTTCTTCTGCAGAAAACTGCTCAAAAAGGGACCAGTGAAGCTAAATCTATGAGGATCTGGGATTGCTGAAACAGCTCCAGAGGGGACAACCCAGAAGCTTTGCAGGGGAAGCCTTTAAGTCTTCTGCTTTTCAGATATTCCGGGTCAGGGGACAGTGTTATCCACTCCAAACTTATCTGTTCTTTTGGGAACTATGACTTTAATCTTGGGGCTGTTGTTGAAAATTGGAGCTCATTACTAGCTAGCTAGCCTGGAGCCTGGAGTGGTGGTTTCCACACTGAGGAGGCTTCTGCAGGCACTGGACTTTGTTTTGGTCTATCCAAAGCAGATCTGTTTTAATTTACTGCAAATTTTGTAGCATCTCTTCCCTCAGGCTGTGTTGCTCTAAGCTTTTCCACCCTAGGTACACATTCAAAGGATCAAGCCAAGATAAAAAAGAAGCCACCCCTCTCATCTTCTTCCTGCTCAGAAACAGTTTCTGGCAGCCAACACTTGGATTAGTGCAGGATTTAACGCCATTTATATAGACAAGTGGTGGCCTTCACTGCACTAAATAAATTCTGTGAAGGGAAATCCTGCTTTTGAAGCTCTCTGAAGTTCTACAAGTTACCTATATATCAAAGATGTATTTTGTTTGGGTTTTCAACAAACCCACGATAAGATACCTAGCAGAAAGCTACTGAGGAAATGAAGTTGACATGGGACTGGTGCTTATATGATTTGAAAGCTGCCTACAATGTAGGGAGCTAAGGGATTATTTGTCACTTTTCAGGATAAAGAGTAAGCAGTAGCGTATCTTAGGGAATTCGTTTTATTTGAGATTTTCATCAATGACCTGCAGAAGGAAGGGTACAGGAATATGTCTCAGTTCACAGCTGATACTGAACTCCTGCAGGGAGTCAAATGACACACATACAGAAAGGAGCTCTAGAGAGATGATACACAGCTGAGTGAGTGCCGTAAAAAGTGGCAGATGAGTTCCTGTGTAGATATATAGTGCATCTAGGGAGAAGAATCTAAGCCATGCTTACACGGGGCTGAACTGAAAACTGGCAGCTGGAGCTCAGGAAAGAGACCTGAGGGTCTCTGAACTCTTCTGCTCAACATGCAACAGCAGCCAAAAATGGCAATAAATTTGGGGTGTTCTCAGAAAAGATGGTAAGAGCAAACCAGAAAATATAAAATCTTGGTGCATCCACATCTTCAACACTGTATGCAATCCTATTAACACGTTTTAAGGAGGACACAGAGAAATTAGAGATAATGCAGGGAAAAGCAACTAAGATGATTAAAGGGATGTAGCAGCCGCCTTTACAGGGAACCAGAGAACGCTGGGACTTTTTATGATCTTGTTCCTCCCCCATGCTGAGTGGGATATGGTTAAGATTTGTAAAATCATGGAGGCAGATTGTAAAGCAAATACAGAACTGTTGCTTCTCAAGTCCTGTGGTGCCCTCTGGGCACTCACTGAAACTGTTGGAAAGCAATTTAAAACCTGCAAAAGGAAGTCCTTTTTTGAATAGCATTAACTGCTTTCCCTTCTGAAATCTGCTGTCACAGAAGGCTGTGGAGGTCCACGGTATTACCAGCAAGTTTAAAAAAGGAGAAAGCAGATACATTCCACAGCAGCAGATCCCTAAAGGGACACTAAAATGGAGAAGAACATACTCTCTGGCATCTTTGATGCAGTAGCGGGTAGTGGAGGAACATGAGAGGGATGGACTGCAGAGAGACAGGAGCATGAGTTGTCTCCAGACAACATTTCTTATTGCCACTGTTGGAGATGAAATGGATTATTAGCTTGACCCAGAAGGCAATTTTCTATGTTGTAATGAAAATAAGACCCTGTGCTCCTTTGCTAGAGCTTAAATCTGCCACTTCAGAGTTATTTCCACCCATTTAATTTTGATTGCATCTCAGTAGGCAGTCAATGGTGCAGAATTTGTCAACTGGAAGAACTGTGTGGTAATTATCAATGGCAGGGATATTTTTTTGTAGTTTTGGCCGTGTCATTTTTTTTGCAGTAGAATTAAGGAAAATATGGGGTTTGACAAAAATGAAAGAAGGTGAAGAAATGGTGTTAAATAGCTATGAATCTTTTGTATAAATCCATAGAACTTAAAAATTATGTAAATTCAGTCAAATAAGAAGTATGTTGATTGAAGAGAATGAATTAGGCAGCCACAAAAATAATTATTCTTAATGAACATATTTTTAGGGCTTTGTTCTGCTACAGTCATTAAAAGTTCTGGATCAGAGTCCAGTTTCTACAGCTGAATATTGTTCCCAGGTTTTCTGATGGTGTTACTGTTGTACTTTACATGGTGAGCTAACAATTTTTCTCAGGAATGAGGAGTTGCTCAGACAAAGGTGTTAAGCAGGGCCTAAATAATTAAAGAAAGACCAGAAGTCCTGGAGCCTGTATAACCCCCTCTGTCCCCTCACTCCTTTCAGCAGAGATTCTCTCTCGCTTTTAAGATTCTGGAAGCATCAAACACTGTGCCTTCTCCTCACTCAACCTTTTCTGCTCCACTTTTCATGTTTCTCTCCACCTTGTTCCAAATACCCCACACAGCGAAGTGTGTCTTCACTTTTACCTATTTCTTGTCATTCTTTCCCCAGCTCGGAGAAAAGGCTGAAAATGCCAAAGAGCTCTCCATATCCCCTCACCAGAGGGTGGTTTTGTTTTGCAGAAAATACTGAAAAATATTTATTTTGTATTTTGCTGACTGTTCCAATGCATGTTTGTGACTACTTATTTATATTCATCAGTTACCACAACCTCTTGAGGCAGCTATCAGTTTCAGATTTGATAACATTTTAGTGCGTCACAATGTCAAGAGAAGAAAGTCAAATCACATCCCCTGGAAATGTGCTATATTTGAGAAAAAGTTTAAAATAGGGGAGGGTTCTATTTTTATTTATTTTTTTTTCCCCTGGAAGGCAGGAAGGCAAATAGTTAATCAGAGGGGGAAAAAATCTCAGAGATTAATTATCAGGCACTTAAATTGATGGATGACAATTTGCTCTGCATATAGTTTACATTCTGTATGTCCCTACATATAACAGCAAGAGTAAGGACCAAAATCATTTACTATCAGTTATTATTATTATTACTGCTTTCAAGTTTAATCTTCTGTTGCTTTCAGAAGCCTTAACTTGGACTTTTGTAGACACACACAGGAAAAAAAATCAAAAACTTTGCTGTAATTAAGGATGGGGATTTGTTTCTGTTTAAATGTGCTCAAAAAACAGTGCTTTTTTCAAATACTGTGAAATTTAGTAGGTGTTTAGAGGGTATACTAGGATGTGTTAGTGTAAATCTGGGATCAAATGAGCTGGAAATTGTTGAGGAACAATCTCTTAAGGCATGAACTTTTTGTTTTCTTGTTTGATGGGTTCTTATTATGCATTTCTGACGTCCCTGGAAAATCAAATCATAATTCTGATCATGCCTGATTGATCTCAGCTGCTTGGCATTTCTCACTGCTAGCAGAGAGGGATCACTCCCCAGCATGAAATAAGGAATCAAAATTTGAAAGCCAGTATTCTCTAAAACTGGGGTATAGACCTCGCCCCTTCCCACAGCACTCCCTACATCTCACAGTGAATTCAGCTGGAGCAACTGCAGCTGTTCCCTGTGCCTGTTTTCAGTTTCAAGAGGGACTGACTAAAGGCTGCTGAGATGCACAGTTCTACTCTTCTGATCTGCTTTCAGTGTTTTTTTCTGCACTGGATGTTCCAGAAATATAATCATAAATCTTCCTCTGTCATAATTTCAAATAAATTATGGCATTGCCATGAAACATGAGAGAAAATACAGTTAAGCTGTCCGGGAGCAAATCCAGAGGCAGAATAACAACACCTCCAGTACTGTAGAAGCCAAAATGTTTATCCCTCACATTCTTTTCTCACAAATCCCCCTGGGATCAGCACTGACAAATACCTACTTTTGTATCCCCCAGGGAAAATACAACAGAATTTAGTATTTAAAACACCTTTAAAGGTTCACTAACCTTCAGATTCTCAGGTGTGACTGTCAGTATCCATAGCATCGGCTGCACCCCTTAAACCATCATTGCAGAGACCTGAGTTAGTTTAGTGAAGTCAGCTGGTGAACATTTCCCCCTCATAGACTTTCTGAGCTTTCTCCAGCTTTTATACCCCCAGCAGTACTGGCAAAGTGCCATAGGAATCTGCTAAGAGCATATACTTTTACATCCTTGACAACACTACAAGAGTGAGTTGGTTGGCTCTTGGGCTGCACCTACTCATAGACCCAGTAGGTCATATAGGACATAAGCAAGTTTTTTACAACTCTCTGTTCCCTATTTAATCTTGATTCAGTCCCGAGTGGCAATCCCAGCTTGAATCGTAAGGAAAGATCAGTAAAACCATGTTATTCTTACAATCAGATGGCTTCTCCCTTCTTTTCTCTCTGTGTGAATCCTGAGCCCAAATTTTCTCAGTCTGTCAATATGTATCCATTGTACAGTCAACCTGGTGTTCTTTCCTTTGACTTTTTTGGTCTTCTGCAAGTGTCTTATCATTCTTGCTTTAACTTCAGATGACTGAGGAAATACACAGGCTTTTTCAAACAGCATAGTTTTCTTTTTACATGAGCCATGACATGATGTGCCTCTTTTCAGCTGATCTACTTACCTCGTAAGGTAAGATACTCTATGCATCCTGGAAAAAGAAAGAAAAGTTTTATCTAAAGTAGCTTTTGTGATATGGGGAGCAGAATAAATAGTTCTGTTATAAAGGACCATTAGCCAAGCCAGCTGTTGAGCTTGTTGCTTGTTTAGCCAGGTTGCTGAGAGTGTTCATAAGCAAACCCTATAACACAGACTGGGCACATCCACATATGTGAAATGGTTGTGTCTTTTGTTTCCAGTTCTTTTCACTTTTAGGCTGAAAAACTTGAAATATGGAAAGTTGAAATTTAGACAGAGGCAGAGGCAGCTTTGCCAATTCTTGTAATGTTATCGCAAGTATCATAACTGTTAATGCTTTCTCTTCAAGTCCCAAATGCTAGCAGCAAGAAATTGCAAAGGAATATTCATTTCTGAGTACATTTTGAGTCCTTCTGATCTCATGGAAAGGTTTGAAGCTGCTTCAGAAATGTAGCCTAAAGAATGAAATAGCAAGTAAATAAAAAATGCAAGGCTTAAAAGCTTGCGACTTTTAAACTCTGATGTTTTTCCAATTGCATTAATTTTGAAGATGGGATTGGCAATGCTGTCCATCATAGCCTTGATCCAGCTGAAGAAAATAGATCTGTTTGGTGTACTACTTAGAACAAATCAAAGCACTGTCTTGACTAAGAATTATTTTAATCTTCTATGTTCAGGTACTCTTCTGATTCAAGACCCTTCTATGTTTACAACCTGAATGAGACTCAAAAAGAAGTTATTTACCTTGCAAGCATGGAGCAGCCCCTATTCAATACCCCAGGAAAGCTGCCCATCAACTACTGCTACACTCAGCTGCTTCTGGGCAGGAGTTCTCCTGTCTGCAGTTTGAGAGGCATTAACCATTCATCTAGGCTATATCCCAGATTCTTCTTTCAGGATGCCTTTGGCATCAGCTATGAAATAAACTGCCATGCAGTGCACTAATCTTCCTTTCAAGAAGGACTGCTGACTGCTCCTCAGGCTGTCAGTGGAGATGAAGTCTACTTTATTCTTGGACACTGAGCACTTGCAAGCCACACCTTAGAGATAACACCTTACCCCCTGTTGCACAACTCTTCCCTTACAAGGGTCATCCTCCCCATTGCCATGTTTCCCCCTGAAGACAGTAGTCGTTTTTTTCAGCAATGATGATGGCTACTAAAGGAGATGTACACTGAGGTAAACACTGGTAGCAGAGGCTCTCTTATGGTAACAGACCTGCCCCAGACTTACATCTCATCCCTCCTCAAGAAATGTCTATGAACATGGACATTTGAAATAGTCTCAGACTCAAGCTCGTAGCTACCAGCAGGGAGATAGGCAGAATATGATTTCTTTCTTTTGTATTTGCTCTTGTCCCTTCCACCCTTCAGGAAGCCTTATGTATATTGAAGGTTAGGCTTGCCCTTATGGATTCAACAAAGCCATTTTAATCTTTTTCATATATGAAGATATTTGGCAGCATTTTGTACTTCTTCGTTAAATAGAGGTGATCAACACCTATATAAAAATGGAGACAGAAGCAATTCCCCCAGACTGGGCAACAAATCAGAAGTGTTTACTGCACTCCATGGTGTTTGAGAAGAATGGTTCAAATCAAGATCAAAATTAATCTCAGAAAAATGAAAATAGCTTAGTTAACTTTTTTCACAAAAAAAACCCCTCAAATTAAAATAAATTATCACTGTTAAGAGTAACATTGTAATTGCCTCCATAGTAGTCTGTACTGAGGGTGGAGTCCCACTGGTTTAATTTTGTCAGGCAATGAATTTATTACATCTTTTATGACAAAATTCTTTATATACCAGGAAAGACATGTCAGGAAAGAGTGACGGCCTTTTAAAAACAAGATCATACAAAGATGTGATAAAACCGCTTAAAACTCAAGTAACTTCAAGGGAAATCAAGAATGACATTTGTCTGTAGATTTAATTATAAATAAAATGAAATGCAAACAATGTAAACAAACCCAGGTTTCCTAAACATGTAACTGAAAGAGTTTGTTAAATACAAAATCATACTGTGTTTATTCTGTGTGCACTTAGATATGAAAAAATATGCTGTAGCTGGAAAATAATAGAACTGGAGTCTGAATAACACCTCTCCTCTATTATTGTTTATAAAGAGGTACATTTTTTCAAGTCACCATTCAAGTCCACAGTGTTTAAAATATCTCATAGCTATGAAGCAAGCTCTGAAACACTGATATTTCTAATTTATTGAACAGGCACTGAAGTAAAAATCTTGATATTGTAATAGATTGTGTGAAGCACATTAAAGAACAATTCCTTTGGGCCTTATCTCAAAGAAAATTAAAATCCTTGGAGATCCTGCACAATGTTAACTCTTTTTACAGGGCAGTAACAGTAGGGACCAAAACGTAATATGCCACTGATCCCTGCTTTCAGAGGTCCTCTACATCCCAGTAAAAGATGCTAAACTACTTTAAGAGATATAATATGAGGATTTGACAATGCATTTTTATAAATGTAGGTCCACCTATGCAGGCATCACATGCATAGATCAAAAAATTTCTAATTGGTACAAAACCTCAGATTTTATGAGGTAAAAATTCAGTTAGATAGCTCAATTAATGCATGCTGTTCTGAAAATATTTCAAGAGCAGAATTCCTCATCTAGACAGAAATTAGGCTTCTGTCTTGACCAGAGCAACAAAAATCCATTCACCCAACTACAGTGCAAGAGGTTCAGTTGTTCTGTCCCAAAAGAGTGAAGATGAGAGAAGGGACAGCTGTGGGTTGGTTGCCTTGAAGGAAACGTGCCCAGCCTATGGCACACGGCACTGAATGTCTGCCTGAGGAGACCATTGCAATCCCTATATTTTTATCATATTCAGTGGTCCTAACAGTGACCATGGTCAGTTTCTTTCTAAGCAAACTGCACTGAGCCATAGCTAGAAAGGTTTGATTTTCCCTCTTTAAAGAGTGAGTGATCTGTCTGCCTTCGGCAGTCTGCAATACAGAAAAAAATCCTCTGTCGGGCACTTGCAGTTACTCTTCATGGCAGAGAATTTGTGTTTAGGGATTCAGATTTATAGGCTTTCCAAATGCATGTCAGAGCAATTTGGAAGTTTATCCTCTCCAGCTGCCCATCCTTCCTCTCTGCTGTAGAAGTTTTTGCTCCTTCAGCAGAGACAATGGAATGGCTGGCATGTTGTGTGCACTGTTCATGACCTGGGGCATTGATTTCAGCTTACATTATTGACCCGCTGGGCTATGAGCTTAGGGAACAGAATGCCTTGATTTATCATCCCTGCTGGACATAGCTGCAGTGGTTAAAAAGTTTATCAGTTCCCATACAGGCAAATTCCACAGGTACTGATAAATCCTACCCTGGCAGAATGCTGAGGGTGGTTACAAAGCTCTGTTTCCCACACTGTATGTCTAACCCTTTGGAAGGGCTCAGGAAAAAAAAGCAAATGGCTTCAGTGTCTCTGTGTCAGCACAGTCAGATAATCCTGCTAATCAGGAGAGGGCCAGGCACACCCACAAATGGGCCTAGGAGAAGTCAGCCTGAGAAACTTTCCAGTTGGGAGTTAAGGAAGCTAAAGTGCTAAAGTTGGGCACTTGGGAAAGTGACTGGAAAGGATTTGAAAAACTCAGTAATATGCAGTGCAAAGCCTAACCTTTAAACAGTGCAGTGACCTGTAGAAACCACACTGTGCACCCAGAAGAAAAGCCCAGGAGGCACCATGTCAACCAAAAATCAGAAAGAAATTGTGGTGATGTACAGTCGATTTCCCAGCATCACCATAGAGCAAAAGAACACCACAGACTGGAACACACCATTCATGAACTCACTTGAGGGAAGAGCAATGCAGCTGCAGCATCTGTTCCAGTTCTGCAGGGGAAGGGACTGAAGAGCTGTGTCCCTTGTGCCATGGGGACTAGGTCACCTCAGGAGTGTGCTGTTGTGGAAGGTGCACATCCCTTCCCTTCTGCCAGAGTAATGTGCTGTCTGAAAATGATAAGTCTAAGAGATATTTTGGTAAATATGTCTGGATCTCCTTGGCACACCCCGAGTTTTGTGAATATCAGATTGCAAGAGGCATGGAGGAGCTGTTACGGATGCAAATCAGCAGAATTTAAGCACCTTGGGGGTAAGGAAGCAGTTACTTAGAATATCTGAAATTTCTAATAGCAATTTAATTTTGAAAGTACACATCTTAATTTGCAAGTAGGATCTAGGTTCCTTGGTGGATTTAGTGTTTTTGATCTGGAGGTATTTAAAAATGTATCAGTGAATCAGTGGGAGTTTGGGGCTTTGATGTCTTATGTGCCAGTTTCTATCTGTAAGCATCTGAATACCCTTCTAAGTCTAGGCCACAATAAGTTCTTTGAAGCATGCTGAAGGTTTTTCCACAGCCAGAAATGACCTTGCTTGAGCAGAGGGATTTTACTATGGCGCAAAAAAGTGGAGTTTAGTAACGTCAAAACATCTTTGGGTTGGGCATTCTTACACAGAAAATAGAATTGCGGGAGATACCCAGGCACTGTTAATTGTATTCAACCCACTGAGCACAAGCATCATACAGACAAAAATTATTTAGGATTGACAGGTTTTTGTATTGGCAAGTATTGCCATTCGTGCACTTATGCCATGTTTAGAGTAACTTCCTCTGATTTCTGTTGACATTAAAGGACCCTTAATGGTTGGATTGAGTGACAGACTGCTCTTTGCCTATGCCAATCCTCACCTCCTGATTGCAAAGCTCTCACGTTCTCTGGATGCTGCTGCTAAAGCAGGGGCAAAGAGTGGGGCAGCAGCAACTGTACCAGAACTAGCCCTTCCCAGCTGAAGTAGATGTCCCTGTCACAGCTTTTTCTTTGAGGACAACAGCAGCAGAAAGACAGTCTCCAGTCTCCATCTGGCAGACCAGCCCTGCTCCATCCCTTCCCTCCAGCCCAGAGGGCTGATCAAGGAGGGCCCAGATGCAGGAAAGAAGCAGGACCCTTGCATCTTGCAGGAGTGGAGGGTGGCTGTCTGAGGCCAGGTACTGGGATGAGGGGGAGTGAGGAATATGGCTTCTGAGTCTAAGGAAGATGGAAAGTAGACAGGGATCCTGAGAAAAGAGTCATGGTGAAATATATGAGTGAGAAGGGGAGAAAAAAAAAGCGGGAATGAGATCTTCCTGTTCTGCCAGGTTTCCACAGCTCCCTGATACCTTGTCTTCATCCACTCCGAGCTCTTCAACTTTATTGGCCCTTACTTAGTGTCATTCTCTTTCTCCAGGAAGCTGAAATTTCCCCTTCCAGTCCCACTCACACACCTGTGATGTCACTATTGATCTCTTTACATCTATTCAAACCCATTTCTCCTCTCCACAGCAGCCTCTCTGTTCCATCTTCAACACAACCCCTACAGTCCTCAAGCAGCACCTCCCTAGTCCCTCCCATAGAGTTGTATTGGCAAAGATGATTATTCCAGTATTTCAGTCTTTAAAAATTTCACTGCTACCCTTCTTTGTCGCTGTGGTCTTACAGAGAAGAGACCCATAATAATGACATCCTGTAAAGTTTATGTAAGACAACTGTTTTTTCTGTATCCTGCCTTTGTGGTAGTCTTCTATCCGATGCCAGGCTTCAAAGTTATAATGAAATGTTTTACTCAGTGCTCAGCAAGAATAGGCTTAACCATACTCTTGCAATAGCTGGAAGTTCTTTGAAATTAACCACCCTATTTTGATGAAAATCCTGATCAACAAAGTGCCCAAGGAAATTTTAGAAAGGAATCTATTAATATTTTTAATACCTGTTTTATTCTGGTAAAAGTTAACTTTGTTTTAAATAATTGCAGTTTTTGAGGCAGTGGAAGAGGTTGCTGGTTAGAAAGAGTTTGGCCTGTGATCAGATGCCACATGATACACAAGTACAGATACAGCATAGCATGTGTAAGTGACACTGACACAGAACAAATAGCAAATGATTAAGTCACTCGAAACTGAAATGAATAGAGAGAAAAATAAAGAAAATATAAAGCAGAAAATAGAACTGTATTTCTGCTTCTTGTTGTAATAACCTCACTAGAAATGCATAAATAGATTCTATTAATAAACTCTTAAATCCCCTACTACAGATTAGAAAGAGTAACAATGTAAAATTCATGGTATTTGTGGCTGGCCTTTATGAACAGAGAGTAAACAGCCACAACTTCTAATAGAGTTTCTGCTGCTGGTTTAACATCTCCATGAGAGGCTCATGCTAGAGCTTCAAACTATACAATAAATATGTCACAGCAGCTTAAATATCCCTTAACATAAAGTGATTATTATACATCCTCATCTTATAGGTCTCCCAGCTATTCACATCCAGGCTTTGAAGCGTCTGCCTTTCTTTCAGCCCTACCATCCTTTTTTTATTATTCTGAAGTTGCATAGAAGTTGCTCAGGAGATCAACAGCAGCATCTCTGTGACTGATATGTAAATCAAAAACAAGTGGGAAAATTGTAACAAGCCTTGAGGGAGACGTAGTGCTTCTTTATGGTACTTGCTTGATGCTTAAATTATTTCTAGTTTTCAAGCTATTTCTAAGGCTATCAATTAGGGAGGAATGAGTAGCTGAGGTTATTGGAATTGAAGCAATTCAGACTGCTCTTTCAGCTCTCATTTAAGCTGGTAGTTACAGAAACTGGTTAGTGGCAAAACAGAGCTCTCCTCCTCTCAGTCCGTTTCTATTGAATTAGGACTTGGAGAATGGTACATGCGTGAACTGCCTGCCTTGTCAAAGATGTGTCTCGTAGCAATTAAAGAACTTGATGTCTCTAGATGTCAGCTAAATATCCCCTGAGTGTATCCTCAGGCATCCTGAGCTCAGTTTGCAGGTGAGCATAAGCAAGTACTCAAATGTAAGGAGTGTCTTACACCTTAATTATGCTCATCTACAGTTTTCCCAGATGCTGAGATTAATTTACTCTGTTTTGCTAAGAAAGTAGCAGTGGCAAAAGTTTTGTTGGAGAAACAGTGAAGTGAAAAATAAAAATCAACAGCAATTACACTAATGAACAGTTATATAAAATCCATTAATTAAAAAGCAGGAAATGAAAGGGATTATCAGTCTGCAAGAATTTTACACATGGGAAAGATAATAGGGTGGATAGTGGATATTAGATCACAAACAATGCTCCAGTTGAGAGGGAAATCAAAGAAATAAAATATTCCTCCTAGAATGTACCTACAGCAGAACAAATATTGACTCAGGGCTGAATAAAAGAGGTTTTACTAGTGCCTGTTTTTCCCTAAAAAGTTGCCAAAAGATTAAGTTTTCCCACCCATTTACCACTAATGTGATAAAACACCACCTTTTCTGTACATATTGCCAGAAGTTGAAGGGAAGGTGTAAGTGAAAGTCCAAGCCACCGCTAGGCAGCAATGGAGAAAACAATAAAGTATTTTTATTTGAACCATTTAAAGACATTGAGCTTTATCCTTTCAGTCCCAGATTGATATATATGTATAGTTATTTAAAACCAGAAAAATACCTTATTAACAAAAAAAAAATTTGGGGTATTTTTTTTAATTTAATTTCCTTCTTCAGTAGAAAGAACCAAAACAAATGAAACCTAACCCAGAACTGAAAAAATAAAAAGGTTATTTGAATCTGCCATGAACTCAATGCCTGATTGAAACTCAAACAAATAAAAATCATTCACCTCAATAGTAGCCAAGCACCATGTACATAACTTACTAGTTTACTGCAACAACAGTATGAAAAACTGAAAGCACTGAAATGCACAATAGTGAAATTGAATATTTGGTTGCCCATATTTTCCCAGTTTTGCAATATAGTTATTCATTACTGGAGGCCAACCTGACTTTCCTATGGTTGCAGATTTGCCTTTACTTCCATGCCTTCAATCAGTGATTACAGCAAATCCCTATAAACTTTCAAATCATCATTATTATGTTAATGAAAAGTATTTGAAAGTAAAAATATGTCAACAGCACCTTTGTGCTGAGATTTCTTTTCTTACTAGCTTTGAAGTTAGTTCCTGTCTGAAGCCTTGTGTCCAATTAAGTTAGATTATTAAAAAGCAAATTATCTTGACATTTTACTGTAATAGCCTAACTTTGCTTTGGCCAAACACAAAATGCTGAGCTTCCAGGGTATGAACTTTCCTCACCAGTGTATGTTTTGGGAACACTGGGCTGAAGAGTGAAAGAGGAAAGAAACTGTTGAAAAGGTACCAGAGTAATAGCCCCTTACTGAATGAATGACATGAGTTTTTTAGATGGAAAGAGGAAGAAAAATCTTACCCTAACCTATATTCTGATATTTGCAAGCATATAAAGTATTCACAGCTTAATCTGAGCTTTTTTCTTGTTCAGACAATAAACTTAACAATCCTTATTCAGAATACTCACACTCTGTGAATCCAGTAATGCAATACCCAAAGTTATATAACAGAAAAAAATACATTTAGCTTGACAGAAGAAATCACTACACATGTGACTAGTAAAATCCTAGAGATACTTGCATGTTAACTCCCCATAGCTCAGAAAACATATTAATGTGTCTTCTCCTATAGGTCTTATTAGAAATATAGTAGAGGGAGAGGGTGATCCAGTGAGTGAGAAACTGTGCTTCAAGGAGAGTTTGTAGGAACTAACGGAAAAATGAAAATGGATGTTTGTCTAGGTGGCATCTTTAGCATGTAACTTTATCACAACACAAGTTTCTAGAGACTGGGAATCTGTGGGTGTCCCAAGAGAAAGAGCTGTTTGCTCTTTCTGTTCATCTTGCAGTGGCCACCCTCAAGTACAGGATATTTGACTAGATGGATACCACCAAGGAAAAGAGTGTGTTCTTACTGGAGACAGAGTGCAACTTGCCCTTGCACAACATGCTTGTTTTTTAATAACTTTACAAACCACCACTTGGGAAGTATTTCAGAAAACTTGATCATTGAAAGAGAAATTTATATACCAGGAAGGCTGAGAGAACAGAGAGTAGTTTTTATCAGCACTGTTGGCAGTAGGAGGCAAACAATAAGATTACAGACTTGTGGTTTGTATTTATATGTCTGAGACTTGGTGCCGAAGTAGAGGTTGTTATCCATAGATTTATAAAATGTCTATTGTTAGAGGGCTAGATCATTCTTTTTTCTTTCAGGCTATTTGACCTAGAGTTTTGAAACATGCTCCACAAATTTTTTTTTTGTGGGGGGGGGAGACATAAAAATGTATCACATTTAGTAGAATACAAATAATCAAATACTGCCTGAATCAATTTTAACTAAGAAAAGGGAGAATATTTCCAGCTTTTTTTCATCAACAATATACATGTATGAGGAAAGAGGATGTCTGAGAGATAAGAATTTTGCAAAAGCTATAGTTTCCCCTGGAAGTATGTATTTCCACCAAAGCAGACTGAAAGCTACAAGAGCAGATATTTCAATTGAAATAGAATATAGCAGAAATAAAATCGAAATAATAGCATATGTTAGGAAATAATTGAAGAATAATACTTGCCTATTTGTAGACCAACACAGAAAAATCCAGTGTACAAGACGAAATGCAAAATGTCAACATTATGTAAATGTAGACATGTATTTAGTACAAGTGCTGAGCCCCCTCAAATCAAGTAAATTATACAAAATCCTGCTTGTACACTGCATGGACAAGCAGCGTCAGAAAATCTTCATAGGATGTTTTCCTTCAGTGAGGGAGTGAGACAGCACAGTGTTCTCAGACAGGAGGCAACAGGCTCTGTGATTTCAGCGTGCTGCTCTGTGGGAAATGTAAGAACTATGCTTTAAAAGTATGAAATAAATTAAAGGCCAAAGAATTACAACAAATCTGCCAAAAGTATTTATGGTACTAAAAATCTCAAGAGCATAAAACAATTCTTACTACATTAATGTTTATACCAGGGACTTTCCATTACTAAATATATGAGAGGGAATAACCATATCCATCCATCTGCTTAGTGGCTGCCACAGAAGCTGCTACATGTCAATTATTAATCCTCATGGGGATAGAAAAGCATTTTTCTTCTGGAGGCCTACTTTGTGTTTATTTTTTGTTTCATTCCTGCTATTTAAAATAATATTTTTCATACATATTTCTTACAAATATTGATTTACGTATTTTATTCTCAATAATGTGTTCCTTTTCATACAGCTTTACCATCAGCTGCATTGCCATTTTCTAATAGAATGATCAGAATGAATAAAACAAATATTTTTCAACTTATTCAAGTTCTTTTGAGACTCTTACTTCAGTGCCTTTATTGCAATAATGGCAGTTCCACCAACAGTCGTTGAGACATTTGTACAGCTATGCTGTTTCTATTTTTATTGAAGAGGTAGTGATCTTTCTGGTTTCTGGCATAGCAACAGACAGGAATGCTACAAAGCTATTTATAAAATAAAAATCAGAAGTGTCTAATTTAGATTAAAAAACAAAAAGACAAAACAGTGATCAGTGATCATGGTTGCTGGTACTGTTACTTAAAAGCTAATCAGGCAAGTGACGTGTAACATCAAAGGGAAATTAACTTCAGTGAAGGGGGGTTGTATTTTGATGCTACCCACATTAGGAAAATGTTGATTTTAGCTGGAATCAGGAAAGGTCACTTAGTTGCTTTGTTGCTTCATGATACTGCTTTTTACAGGGTGGTTTCTGCCAGGATTGTCTTCATTACTGAAGCCACTGTAATAGCACGGGAGAGCAGGTACATAGCATCAAAGTAAATCTTTGCAATAAACACTAATTAAACCTACTGATCAGAACTGTCGTAGAGCAAAAACTAATTTACTCATGCCAATCACTGAATATGACTCATCATAAGGAACTAACTTTTGCAAGTGAATGCATAAACCGACAAAAATACAAGCTTTAGAAAGTGCAGTTACAAGATAATTCGCTTATGTTATTTCAGAAGAAATTAGAAAAATGTCAATAATAAGATTATAAATTTTCATTTCAGTTTAGGTATTAAGTTTTTCAAAGGGTAGATGGATAGCAGTAGGTATGCAGCCTGTAGAAAACCTTTGCCTACACTGTGTATCAGTGCATGACCCTTAGTGCAATACTGTTACCTAGAAATCCTTAGAAAGCCACGTGAACTGGAATCCTGTGCTGGGCAATGCCGTGAGATGCACCTACAGCTGGAGACACCCTCTCTGTCTCAGAGACACCCTGCTCTCAGTAGATCCTTGCTTGCTAACAAGACAAAATTGAGACCTGGGCCCAGAAATATCCACAAGAGGTTCCTGTTCCCACTCTGCCTCAGCCCTGGGGATCCCAGCTTCAGCCAAGTGTCTGCTCTAGAATATAGTTGGGGAAAATGCTTCTTGAATCCTAAGCACACACAACAACTAAAGGATCAGTGGAGATTGAAGTCTTACTTTATGCTATGGTTTATAATTTCTTAATATATGACATTCATCATTAAAGAAATTTATAAATGACAGTCTGTTACTGCTTTCTTATTTAAAAGCAATCATATTGTATTTAACTAGATGGAATAAATGTGTTTTTTGGCATATTTCTTTCAGTAGCATGTGGTATTTTTAATTCTGTTATAGTATGCTTTTGTCCTTTCCAGTTGGAAAAAGACAGATCCTAGATTTCTGTTGAAGAATGGGAAAACTAATCATATGTCTAGGTTTATTACAAATTGCAATTATTTCAGAGTTATTTGAATATTAACAAATTCTTGATTTTAGGGAAACTATGAATTTGAAGCACCAGAAAATTCCACAAAATATAACATGTTATGCAACAGTGGTGTTATGTCTTATTTCCAGTGGTGTAAATGTTTTCACAAAAGCTTATGCAATGGCTGCTTTCCATTTATTTCGGGTTCAAAAACCACACAACTTCTGAGTAAAAACCAGGTAAAACCACCAGGCTTCACCTGCTTCCATTTCAAAAACAAAGAAATAAAATGCAAGTGCATGGCCATTTCAAAGCATAATCACAAATCAGTTCCTTGATTATCAGTTTCCATTGAAAAATTGGTCAAGAGTTGAGAACTTTTTCAGATACAATCTACAAGTCTGAAATGAAAACCAAAAGCTTAGAGATTTTGCCAAGGTTTGGACTGACAACATGTAGACTGCTTTGGTGACTGCTTGGATATGACAGCTTCCTGCATCAAAGGAACCATTGCCTTCTAGCCCTGCTCCCACTGCTCTCGCTTAAGGTGGGGAAAGTGCTATTTTTTGAGTTTGTTTTACTTCTTTAATGTATTTTTGGTTTCAATGAGCACTCACAGTAAAACAGGAATCCAAAAGCTGATTAAAATTTATCTCAAACTGTGAAGTTTTGGATCTATGTTTTCTTTCCTGATGCTCTGACACATCAGCTAAGTGTTTTCTTCAAAGGAAATACCCAGGAACATATCGTGTACTGACTGCTTGTGGTGAAAACAGCTCACTGCCTCATAGTGCACAGTGCCTGAAGCTCGAGGAGCTGAGGCAATTGAATTGAGGAAAACCAAGATAATAATGGTGCTTATGTACTTGTTCAAATACCTTTATGCTTCTTACAGTTTATGTGTTTGTTAAAAGATAATTGCATTTTATGACTTATCACTTCACAGCTATTTTGCAGTTCTCAGTAAGAAGTAGATCTACCTGAGGAAATAGCAGGGAAAGTTTCACACAGCCTGGAACTTGTGGATAAGCGTCTGAAAGACTTGGAATTTTTTCACACTGAAAAGCTTTTTTCAGCCTTTATAGTTTTTCAAGAGTCTGTCCTGTTTACCTGATGGAGAACTGCAGAATGATGCTTTCTCTATATAACACTAAAATAACATTTTAGTCCAAAGTATCTTGATTTTCCATCTTTCTTGTGCTGTCTCTATCTAAAAGCTATTCAGAGAGGTATTGGATAGGCCCCTTATGATGCTGTATGCCTCACATAGTTAATCTTTGACTCTAGCATGTTTCAGTTCCATTTCTAGAAATTAAATAAGCAGAACTCTGTCCTGCCCTGGTAAGAGTGGGTCTTTTATTTGCCATTGCATGGTCATAGTAACAAATTTGCAAGAGGGGAATAATAGTAAAGCACACTGTGAAATCTGGATGTTGCATGACATGTTTTGTCTCCAGATAGTGGAACTAAGTTGTCTGTAAATACTTTGCAGTATTGTGGAGGGAAGTGGTGTGGAAGAAAAGCAAGTGCTGTGGGTATGAACTGGAATTTAAATCCCTCCTTAACATTAAATACACAGGGGGAATGTTCTCATTGTTTATTCCTAGGTCCATCCCTTATGATTTATCATGCAAGATAAGATATAAAACTGTGAAGTGCTAAACTCGAAACAGAATTGTTTCTTAATATATCTCTTGCTGTGTTGGCACTTGGAGGACCCTATATTGTGCTGCAGAATAGATCAAAGTGTTTCACCATGCAGCAAGGTAAAGCAGGTCAGGAACTGTGGCTGGGTGATACAGACATATCCAAGGTTCTACCTTGAAAGTTAAGGTGTATAGTAAAAAATCTGACTTTTTCACCTATTGAGGAAGTTCTTTTTTTCTTTTTTTTTTTTTCCTTTATTCTGTATAGGTTTTAAGCCTGTGGAATAAAATTTGAGCTCATGTTTAGACCCCAGGAAAACTACACATACTCTATATGGTTCTAAACACATATAGTTTAAATTTAAGAACTTTGTCTTCATGTGAGCTAACGTCATTCCAGACAATAGCATCATTTTTCCTCTTCTGCTGTTTTCTAATATTGATGTCTTTAGATCAGCTCAACCTGTGGAAAAGTATTAGTTAATGACAGCAGATTAATTATTATCATTCAACTGTAGGTGCAAAAGAAGCATGCAAGTACCAGAATAAAAATATTATTTCTCTGTGACTCCCACCTGCAATCAGGTTTCTTCTATTGTCAGCCATAATACCCTCTCCTTGATGCTCCTGAACTACTGCTGCTGAGAGTAAGATATTCCCTCAAATCATTTCAGTTAGTCACTTCTCCAAAGTAATCACCATGTTGTCAGGAGCTGAAGAAGTCTAATTATTTATTGTGATAAATCAACACTCTTGCACTCTGTAAGAAAGGCAGGAGAAAATGCTGGCATTGAATTATTCCTTTGATCCCAGTGGAAGTGAGGTTCCTGCTTCTGTAGCTTGTCTGTTGGAGAAGTGAAAAGGAACCTCAGAGCAGAAATAGCCCCAAATCTGCTTCTGCCTTTCAGTAGGAAGAACATTCAGCATGAATTTGTGTCTGTGGATGATGTATATATATCATTTCATGTTTACTGTTTAATAGGGATCCTGCCCCAAACAAATTAATGATCCAGCAAGAAGGGAATAATATTTTTTTTTAAGTCCCCCTTTTATTCTTCTAGAAAGTGTGAGGCCAGAAGTGTTCTTGCCCTCGTAGTGTTGCTTTTAAATCAACTCTTCTCATGAGTGACAGCTCTACAGTCCTGTTTCTGTTGCTGTGACTGCACTTCATTTTATCTGGGGAGAACTCTAGGAATTTACCTGAGGAGGTACCTGACCTGACTCTCAATGCCCTGCAAGTAACTATCGAACATTAAATCAAGAGGCTGAGACTCCACCAAAATTCTAAGACCCAGTAAATTTTAACAGCATTTTCTCTTCACCGTCATAGGATGGCCATGCCATCTAAACGTAAGTGATGAAAAGCAAAATTCTGTAAGAGGAACAGTCTTGGGAGCTTTTATCTGATGTTTTGATGTTGTGACTACACAAAGCAGTGAGACAAATAAAAGATCAGGAACCAAGGTAATACAGTTTTACCAGACTTGTCAAAAACTCCTTGTCCAAACTTCTTTCTTCTAAAAGCAAACTCCTAGTCCACAGTGTTTCTTCCCCTCTCTGCAGCTGCCTTCAGCATGCTGTTCTCTGTCACACTGTGGCTTTTCCTGGACAGCATGATTTCAAGGAGGGTCATGGCCCAGAGCTCTTGATGTGCATGTGAATGGTGAGCCACATTTTTACAGTAACTGTAGATATCTGGGCTCAGCCACCAACTCCGGTTCTGATGCAGAGGGTGCTTCATGAAAGATTCCAGCAGAGAAGGTTTCCAGCAGAGAGAGTTCCCAGCAGAGAGCAGCCAGCCAGCACTGAGGCCTGGCCACAGCACAGTGGCTTCCCAGGGCTGGCACTGCAGACTATGCTGAACCAAATTGACCTCCCCCTTCCAGGCGGTGTGGCCCACATGGTTTCTTTTAATAGCAAGTGTTCATGTGTTGCCTTGCTCTTTGCAGGGAGATTGACTACTGCTGCAAAGAGCAAGGCAACATTCATGCATAATGTGTAAAAAACAGTGTGAAAGAACACCTGAAAAACTGCTTTTCAGTGCAGTTCTGTTGTCTTTCAGCAGGATGTTTTATGATTTGAAAATCTTCTGCCTTACAGTGCAGGGGAAGAAGTTTGAGTACTGTTGTTTGAGAAGATCATGGGATCAGGTGCACAGCCCCAAGACACTCCTGCTCCTGCTTACGCTGGATAATGTTTCCCCTCTACACTAGGACTATCAACTTCACATATGAAGAGCATCTGAAAGGCACATGTTCCACTTGGTGCTAGACAGAACTGCAGCACACCATTTCTGTCCAGCTGTGGCTCTCCTACAGATCTTCCAACAGCAGAGGACTAGGCTAGGCTGAAGAGCCCTCCAGATCAGTCTACTGTAAAAATTATATTGATTTTCCTCTGAGGGGAAAGCTCAGACTGTGATTGCAGACAGCCTCCGGTGAATTACTCCTTATTAATTCTGTCTTGAAAATTTTTAATTGCTCTGTAATAGTGTCACTGAAAGCTGACCTCTCCGGTTTCACCCATTTCTCTGATATGCTCTTTCAACTGATGCCAAAGTACTAAGCCTAACATATGATCTTCATGCAACACCATGGAGCAGGAAGAACAAAATCTTATTGGACAGGGTAACTGCTATAGAAATTCAGGAAATGAAAGCTGTTAAATTAAATGTACCTGGGACTTGGAAGGAAGAAATTTAGGACTGAGGAAAAGTCAGGAAAGGGAAACACTATTAAATATAATTAAGCAGAAAAATAAAATACCGATAGGTGTACCTATCCTGTTTAGGTATTTACATTACAGACCAAAACCCAAAGGATGCTAGCAACAGAAGTAAACATCATAATGACTATAATGAGAAGTGTCTTAGATTGAAATACAAGGGATAAAAAAAGATAGCAATTTAATACTGACTTAAAGGAGATCAGCACAACTCCAATATTCTTTAAAATATATTACGGATGATGACAACAGGAGAGAAACCTAAGTGAGTCCTTTCACAGACCAATGCACTAAGCTGCAAGAATTTGTGTTTATGGAGAGCTTATCAAGGTTTGTTTCTTATTTACTGCTGTATTCTGAGATTTCATAGCAGTATTGCCTTCCTACAGCTCACAGAATAGTTGGGGACTGGTGAGGCTGTGATGCTGATGCCCTGCATTCCTGGATGTACTGAGCACTGGGCCCCCCTGACCACCCCTCTTAGCTCCAATGGCCCTGCCGAAAGCATGGCCTTATAGAGACGATGGGATGGTGTCTATCCCTCAGATAATTCAGGTGGCTATGTGCAGATTGCCATGGAAAGTGGCATCAAAGTCTTCTTGCAAGTTAGTGGGAGATTGGGATAGTTATTACCTATTAGCGTAGGGCTCTCAGCCATAAAATTATAGCATCCCAGAGCAAAGTGAGAGAGTTGGAAAAGGAAGCTGGGACTTTACAAGACGCAAAGGCAATCACACAAGAAGCAATCACCACTCAAGCAGAACAGTGCTATAAGCAAGACTGCACTGCAGTACAGCTGGGGCGTGTACTGCACACAAAGGCACAGAAATGGGAAGAGTAAGGTTTCCATTTCCCAAGTTTGTACTCTCATTATGAAATCTTTCTTGGATCCCAAGGAATGGGATGAAAATATCTGGGGTTAGTCCTCGGACTCAGAGCCAGCTTTAAGAGGTAGGGAGGTGATAGTAGCAAACCCCTCATACCAATGGAGGAGCAGAGAGATCTCCTGGATGAAGAGGTACAGATCACACATACGCTCTGAAAGAGCTAAAGAAATTTTTAGATACCTATCAGCAGAAGAGCAGGGAAGCCATCGTGGCATGGATTTTGTGAGCTTGGGTAGTGGTGCTGCATCTATCCAATTATTAATGGGTAAAAAATATATTTATTAAGCCCTATATTCAGGGATATACTCAGTTACCAAATATCAGGGTTCCTGATGTGCAGGATGTAGGTGCATCTGTGATATATTGATGGATGTGTTTTAACAGTGTTTGCAAATAATTGCTGAATTAGCGTCATCCCTCAGAAATAGGCGTACAATAGAAAAAGGTATCAGTTTATTGTGGCAGGTGGGGATGGCTCATGGGATAATTACAGTATCTAGTCTGGACAAGACAACAGCAACGAAAACGTCAAAATAGTGTTTCTGACAGTGATATCTATTTTACTGAAACCTTTGATTATACCATCAGTCACAAGTGCTACTCGTAGGTACCCTAGCAAATACCTTCAGGGAAATTGGGGTGTAATTTCAGAACCAGATGTGCAGGTGGTGAATGAAAATAAGCTGGCAAAACCAAAAAAAGTTACCCCACAAGTGACAAATAAACAAATGTGGAATGATCTTCCATTCCAAAACAGTGTCCCACAACCAGAAATAAATGTGGTCACAACATCAGAAAAGTTTTCTCATTGGCAAAAACTAGTGCCTACACAAAAAAATTCTTCCCCTTCTACTCCACATGCCACCACATGCTCATAGTGAGGTACTTCCTGGAAAATGCCAAAACAGGTTAATGAGCCAGGAAGAATGTTGTTTGACAATGGATTGAGCAACAAAAAGAATCCTCAGATGTCTGCAAAAATGCTTTGATTGAGCATGTCCAATTATACACTCCTAGACAGGAAAACCCTTTTGAATTAGAAGCAACAATTCTGGGTGATATAGTCTTGTGGGAATTGTGGCAGACAACTGGGCCAAAAAGTTTTTAAAATCTGTAGGATTTTAGTCCAAGGTATTATGAGGTTCCATTATACATTACACTTCAATGGATAAATAAATTCAAACTCAAGTTTGGGCATTGCAAGAAACTGAAAGAATTAGAAGCCAAAAAAGCATGACTGCACATCTCCAGGAAAAAATACAGTGAGGACTGGAATTCTTTCATATGGTGTTTCTCCCAAATTATTAGCCACAGGGAAAATGGAATTGTTTACACTGATGGATTTTGTGGTAGAACGGCAACTGCTGTATGCCAAGGAAATTTGCAGTCTTGATTACTGAAGAACTACCTCTGTCTTCCCCATCACAAACCCTTTCCTGAGTCTGAAGACATGCACTGCTTCGACCTGGCTGCTAAATCAGCTGGCATGGAGGATGGTAATGAAAATCCCCAGGACTGAATACGTGGAATAACACAACATATCAGTAGTGCCCAGCTAATTGAATCGTTTAGTTCACTGACAAGAGGGATGGGACACTTAACTCAGACCATTGTTTGTACATTTATTCTTTTTTCTATATGCTTTATTAAATGGTCTCTTGAGCGAGGGGTGGAATGTTGGGAGAAATGGTTTAAAAACAGAAGACTGACAAGGAGGGTTGTAAATCATTTCAGTGACTTTGCAGCTGAGAATAACTCAGCTGCAGCCTGTGAGGAGACCAGTGATGCTCCAACACAGACTGAGCTTAATAGTGCCTATGTTTCTGGTTGTGTTCTTCTGCCTGGGTATTGCTTCAGGGCTTCCCTGGTTAGTGAGGCAATGGAAATAACTTTACTTTTTGTGTTTTGTCCATGAGATTGTGGTTGCCCCAGCTGTCTGCCTGTGCCAATGCACACAACTCTTATCCTTTATGTTTTCAAGATGGCATGAAATTGTCTACTGAGTTTTCCTGCCTACTCTTCGTCATCTTTCAATGCAATCAAACTAACTCAATAACCAAGTCACATCTCTTTAAGGGGAAGTAGAAAGCAGGCAATCAGTGGTTAAACCAATTTCTACAACATGAGGAAATAAAGGAAAAAATTCTGCTCCAGCTTCTTTGTTTCAGGAATAGAATTTCCTTGAGATTAAAACATAGTTTTCAAAATAACAGTGGCATTGGTCTAGAAACCTAGAGAAAGACTTTCCTGTATAAGTCCTCTCTTTCAGGATTTGAACTGTTCATCCAGCTGGCTGCATGCTAGAACAATTCTGCCCATATTTGTCACAGAGCAACTACTTTATAATGGTGTAACATGTCCTATATGTAGCCTATGAAAAATAATGTGGTTAAGTTTTCAAATGTGAGATTTAGTAGTAAAGTTAGCTAAAGTAGTTATGAAGGCATTGTGAAGAACTGCATGATTTATGAAGATTTCTTCATTTTTCATGGTTAAGAAAAATTGTGTTTCCATGGCTTTCACATGCCTGGTTTGATGACTGCTTTTGAATAGTTCAGAGGTGCTGCATCACAATTAGGAATAATCAAATCTCAATTCAGTTGCTACATCATAAAAGCAACGGAAACTTTTTTTTTTAAAGAAACATAGAGGTGAACAATTGAAAACACGGGAAGGTGTATGATGTGATCGTGTGTTCCAACAAAACAAGACAAAACAAATGGTGGGGCATTTTTCTCTTGCAAAGATGAAAAAATATCAATGTTTCTTGTTCACCAAAATATATTCCTTGACTTCAAAGAAATAATTTATTTCATTCTGAACAGATTGTTTTACCGTTAGATGCATAATTTTCTATTTTGTCTGCAATACAGATTCATTTTAAAATAACATGACATACCCAAAGTGAAAAAATTATTTTCAATAAATCTGAAATAGAAAGTCTCAAGATTTCTCAAAAACCTTGACCATCTGACATGATTTTTCTTCTAAATCTCATAATCAATGAAAAATACTGTGCAGACTTTCTATACCTTTAATTTTAGTGGATTTACTTTTTAGTTAAAATATGCCCCCTAAGAAGTAAAACAATTTGATAAATAAAATTTGTAATGCATAAGATAGCACAGCAATTTGTTTACTGTCAATTTCCAAGCCTTTATCACATGAGAAACCAGAAATATGTTTCCAGATGCATCCTCAAAGTGGGCAGTGTACAGTTCAAACAAGGGATTCAGAAGAGGCACTGAAATATATGTGAAGATGGAACAGGTGCTTAAATAAGTATAGCTCAGCATATCCCAACCATCACCATCACCGTTCTGCCAGTGTGTGCTTTCCAAGAGCAAACACTGAAATAATTTCCTGTTTGGACCCCTATGAAGTCAACCTGAATTCCTCCCTTGGCTTGCAAATTATGATATCACATGAGGAAGAGTGACAGAACATCCAGTAAATCCAGGTGGAAAGAAGACTAATGGCTCAGAAAAATGAAAGGACAAAAGTCTTTATTCCAATATAAGTTGTCATTCTGTTGGTTAGTCTTGAATTTTTATATTTCTTTAGCATGTGGTTTTTTCTCTTGGCTTTGATAAACCTGATGTTTTATTAGCATTCCTGCAGTGGCATATGCATGTGCATACAGTTGAAGTAATCTCACCAAATAAATGCTCAAAGCAGCTTTGCAATACAGCTTCATGACTTACTCATGAGTCATGCTGTTTGCAATGAGACCACAAATCACACATACCAAAGGAACTTTCTTCTGAATCACTACTAGTGGTGCCTAATAACTTAGACACAAAGCTGCATATAAACATATGCTTTATATTATAACTGCTTTTGTACCAAATTATTTCTAGGTGAGTCAGATAATGAGAAATAGCAAAATACTTATCCCAAGATTTACATGTTTCTACTGTGTGCTCCTGGAGATATATTAGCCATGGTTTTGCTCTAAGGATCTGTTTCTTTCTTCAGAGTTCAACTGTAACTGTGATGTTTTAGGGGGAAGATATTCTTCAAGTTCCATCCTTCTGTCAAATTCCCATCCAAATTATTTACAGAATAAAATTAGATCACGCTCAGGCTTATTTAATGTACAAAACATATTTTTTACATTTATCTGTCAAATACAGAACTATAAATGTAGTGCAAAGAAAAGATAAAGATTTGTTGTCAACTGATTCTGTATAAATCAAGGTATTTCTATTATGGTGACAACTGAGAATTTCTTCTCACAATAACTTTTTAGAAAGTCACATTTCTTCAAACATATGCTCATAACTGCAGTCTTTCAGGGAGCATTAGTATTTCAACTGCATTGAAAGATAAGCTTCATAAGGAAAACAAAGACTAGCTAACGTTTGTTCTTAAACAAAACCAGTAATTTCTTACGCATGCAATTTGAAAATTCCTCCTCTGTAGAACTCCCTTCTTAGCTTCCAGTTTTATGTTGCAAATAACAATGAGTGTTGATGTTAGAACCCACCCCAGAAGCAAGGGGAACTTAAGGGGAGCTTGGGTTCTTGTTAATAGATCCCTTGGGATGGATTACAGTGAAATTACACTGAATGATCAGTGTTTATAAATACGTATGTCTCTGTGTGTGTGTGTGTACATGTGTATGTGGATTTATTTTAGAACAATTTGGTTGAAATGGTATGTAGCCTTTTTGGTTATTACTATCTATGGTAATGCAGCAATATAAAAGCATAAAAATAACACTTGAGAAAAATATATAAGGAAAAGAAAGAAAGAAACAAAGAAAGAGAAATAAAGGATAAGAGTAGAAAGTTCATAACTTGAATGATTTGGGCTTATTGGACCTGGAGACATGGAAGCCGTGGAAGTTCTGTTGGGCCTCAGCAACATCAGGAGAGATAAGCATCTTGTGAGGATTCTTGAGCATCTCTTCCTTGACACATGAAAGGATATGATTAAGAAAATTGGAGACATTGATTAATACACTATTTTCAGAGATGGAAGGCCTTCTTTCAGCCCTCACTTTGCCGAAGTTCATGTCAGGACTAGCCATTGGTCCCCCACGTGCCAGGAGAACGTCTTATGCTTCTGTGGCAGTTAGAGTAAATGCTCTCTCAGTGGTTTTTGTTGGAGTTGTTTTCTTTGTGCAAATAATTGGAGATTCATTTAGCCAGAGGCTTGAACATAACTCTCTGGTCTACAAACTCAACTTCTTCCTTGCAGGTTGTTCTTTTTTTAAAGTCTGACACAATACATATTCAATCTCTAGTAGAAAGTTAACCATCTCCACCAGAAAAGATTGTGATTGCCTTCTCTTAGCATAACAGTTCCTGGTGATTGCGGAATTTTGCTCATTTCCAAGAAAACTGCATCCAACTGCTTATTTTATATAAGACAAAATGAAGGTGTAAACCAAGATTTTTCACCTCCTGTGTCCTGTAACTGCCAAGTCTTAGCAAAAACAGGGTTTGCATGAAGGCCTTGCCCCGATGCCTTTTGTGTGAATCACAGCATAGCCTGAGAACATCTGGCTAACCTGACCACTAGAAGTGAGATAGATCTAAGCTGCTTCGACTCAGTAACCCAAATATACAGTATTGATCTGTCTGGTTTTCAAAGTATATATCCAGTAACTGCTACTGGAGGGAAACTTTCAGTTCTTGGAGACAGTATAGAATGATATCCCCAGCCCTCATTGCACAAAAAATGTCATGATCAGGGGACAGGCTGGAATAAAGGATAATAATGAAAATGTTGGTTAAAAGTCAATGGGAAAGGAATTTAGTACCTGTGGATAATACAGCAGAAACAGATGTGAACCTTCATAAACACAGGACTTGAATTTTTTACATGTATTTGCTATTAAATGAAAACTAATCTTTTAGGCCAAGGCAAAGAAAAAAGTCTCAGTTTGAATGTTTTTACTATCATTCAGTATTGGGTTATTGTTTGTGAACATTCTCAAGCATTTTCAATGTTTACTTTCTGCTGTCCCTATTTTACTTGGCTGTGGGTGTTCTTGTTGCTTCTTTAAATGAAAGGTCACTGCAATTATTATTACAATTAGTTATGCTTCCAACAAACTAAATCCATACCTTGTGTAAAACCTACCCCTCAAGGCTTATGTACTGACTTGGGATACAAAAGTAATTAATTTTCAAGTACTATCCTGTGATAAAGTCATCCCAGATAGGAATATTTATTCATTGTTAGCAGCAGGAAAGGGAGGAGGCCTTAACAGCATCACATGGATTTACTTAGATTGAAGGAACTCACTTCACCTTTGCCTTTGTGAAATATAATTTTCTCTGTCAACACTGTGACTGCTTTGATGCTACAGATCAACACTGGATAAGCTCCATCTTCCACAAGAGCCTCCAAGAATAACAACTCAGCAGGATGAATCCAATTATACACAGAAATATAGTGCAGTTGTTACAGAACATAAAAAGACAGTTTCTTGATTGGCATTTCAATATATGCCAAGTTAGCGATTAAATGTACATAAACTTCTTTTGATAAAGTCCAGGTTTTGTTATCAGAAAGAATAACTCAGTAGTGCTGCTTGTTACAGTTTATGGCCTGAATTTTTGCACAAATCCAGATGCATCTTTTAACAGAAATTTAATTAAGTCAACATGACAGAAGCAAAGGGGAAATGGTCATTTTTTGGCAATGAAATCAACGGGAGAAAATATTCAGAACATAGATATTGTGAATGACATTTTAAAATAACAGGCAATGGATTTTTATATCATCACAGGGCTATCTTTAGAAATAGAGAGAAGGGCAGTGCTGCACAGAGCTGCCCTGGCAACACAGCACAAGGCTGATTCCTGTCAGCAGCTGAACACCTTTCAACTCATAAAGTGGGATGGCTAGTCAGGGAAATGGAAACTAAACAGAAATGTGATTGAAAGGAACACAAAATACAAGATTCTTTTTCTCATTCTACTCTTTGTCAAAGAGTAATAAAAAGTGTATATAGCAAAAATCAGTAATCTAAAGCAGGAAAATTATCAAGAACACTTACCTATTTTCTTCCTGAGCTTTTTCTTCCTTGGAAAATCATTACAACCACAATCCCTGCAATACCAATTTCTGAGATCCTAACTAAAAATAATCAAGGTAACATTATATTATATCTGATTATTTAAAACAATTCTGCAAGAAAATACATGGCTGGTCTTCTGTAGTGGAGAGGCTCACGTTTTCAACGTTTTGCACAAAATCTACTTTTCTCTGTGCAAATTGTGCAAATGTCTAAGATTTTTGTCAATCTGAAACTGGTTCAAATATCGAATAGGAACTACAGTGACTCTTAAGGGCATGTCTTTCATACCCAAATTAGACAGATGGAAGTGCAGTCATTACTTGCAAGATGTAATATTTCTCTATCAATAAGAAACATCCCTTAGGTTCTTTGGAACACAAATGTAGTAGGAGATAGAGAATTCTATAAAAATATATAAGTGAAATTAAGACATTTTAAAAACAATTCACAGTCATGGGTGAAAAGTAATCAAAATACTGAAACTCATGAGAGAAGTTATCCATTGAAGGCTACAAAAGAAAAGTCACACAAATTGGCATACATCATCCTATTCTCCCTCTTACTCCACAATTGAAACACATTCTGTTTAAATCTTTCCTTCCTTCAGAGTGTCCAAATCAACATGAGGTAAAGGTCAATATCCTGAACCTCTCAATGGTGAAAAAAACATTTTTGTGACTCTGGGATTTACATCACAGAAAAAGAAATGCAGGTGTGTATGCTAACACTGTGTGAAGCTAATCAGGATAATGAGCTCCAGTAACTCACAGAGCAAGAGGCACCAAACTCTAGCCCAAATGCCAGTTTCTAAATACATGCTGACTGAAAGAGGGACAAGAACCTTGTTCGTGTATTCATAGGTTACTGGTGGTGAGGGGCAGGCTTGGCTCAATATATGGTTATATTTAAATAGTTCTGATTTACCTCAGAATTCAGACTGTTAGCTTTAAGAGCTAAATGTAATTTTAATTTGAAAGATGCCTCACATAACTTGTAACTTGGGTCTTTCCTGTATACTAAGGCAAAAAAGATCTTTTTGAAAACAGGGAATACATAGTAGATGGTGGCTCCATGAGCAGTTACATCATTATTGAATTATTTTATTAAGGGTCAGGAACGTTAGACCTTGCAACAAGTAAGATTTGGTCACATCTGATCCATCACCTCAAAAACAATCAAGGAAATTATATTAGCAATTAAAAATTAAAGCTGTCTACGGGTAAGATTAAAAGGTAAAATTAATGAGTGGGGGCTGGACCTTCAGGTGATTTTTTTCAATATACTCTCCCTACAGTAAGTAGGACTTCATTAATGGTCCTTACCCGAGAATAAAGGCTTTGAAACACACTGTTTTTCAGGTCTATTATGTAGATAAGCTATCATTTGCTTCTGTTACACACCTCTGATTTTAATAACGCCAGCTAGGTTGAAAGGCATCACAACCACTGACAGAGGATAATGCTTGTGAATCAGCACACACATTTACTGTCTCTGGCACAGCCATTGATCTGCTAGCTGATCACAGCCAGAGCAACTTTATTTTCCCCTGTCTGGATTTTTTCAGCTATCTTGTGAATAATAAAAGAGTTGGGATTTGCAAAAGAAATATTTCTGTATGCATTTTGTTACCTATTATAAGCTGCAGGTCTGCCAAAAGCTACAGGGCATTTAAATGCAAGAGAAGTTCTGTTGTTCTGGCAGCTCCTTTAAATGAAGAAGGAATCACAGCAGTAGCTTTCTCTGAGCTTTGGGTGTTTCCCCAAGCCTGCTCCAACAGATGTCCAGAACCACTGCTCTCAGCCACCTTGTGTAGCCCTGGGTTCTGATGCAGGATATTACATCCTCAGTTGTCTGCCACAAGCATGGAGTGGCTCCTCTCATAGCTGATTCTTCAGGGGTTTCCAGACCAAAAGCCATGAGCTTCTACCTCTATCAGCTTTCACAAGACCACTGGGTACAGGTTTTATAGCATAGGTTTTCCCATCACACACAACTCAGAGTAAAAGAGCATAATTTTTTGCAGTGAAATATCTGAGTTAGAGTCATTTCAAACCTCAAGCCAGCATGATTTATTGCATTCCTTGTGTTTATCTGCTGAAAACCAGGAGTAGTTTAATGTTAGACCCAAATTCCTAAACCTGCAACTCCACTGTCTCTTCCCTCAAACCAGGTTTCAAGTTTAGTTTGCAGATAGTCAGTTTTAGGGACACATGAGTCAAGCACACTCACAGCTTGAGACCTCCAGACATTAACCTCCAGACACCTTTTATGCAAACATCAAACAGCAATGGAGCTAGGGTTATATGCAGGCACAGGGAACATTGTCAGTCCCAGAGGGAGAGGATGTCAGGTGGAGATGTTGATATGATGAGGGGAGAGATGCAAATGTTCTCAGAGATTTTATGTCCATGGGAAAGAGGACTCTCATGGTTATCTGTATCTCCAGGTTTGCAAAGTCTCAGTTGCAGCTGCTCTGGAAAGCATCTCCTCAGCAACCTAATTAGTTTTTCCCTGATGTATGATAAGGGAATAGCAGACAACTTTTGCCTTGCTTTTTTTCTGTGTTATGCATCCTTCTTCCCCTTGGTTCTGAAAAGAAAATAAAAACCTGGGAGATGAAGCTGGTTGAACACGCTGACCTGACAGGGGCAGCTTTCAGAAAGCAGTAGGCACAGGTAGCAGCTGTGTTGGACCGATGTGCAGACAAGGAGCCACAGCTGTGTTAATCACTGCAAGTGCATATGTGGGCAGGAGGGAGTGCTCCTGCTTTAACCAAAACTCCTGTTCTCAATGAATTTCAGATTCTCTGTAACACTGGACCTGTTATTTTCTTGACTTTGATCAAGAGATTGTTTGAAAAACTGCATGACAGATCAAGTAATAATGCTGGTCTTAACGATGGCTTTCTTAAGTTGTGAGGAGAGTCTCTGTAGGCTGCCTGTTCTCAGTCTTGAGGTTCATGAACCGGTGGAGTCATCCTGCCTTGGTGTACACTATAAAGCCCAAGTAGCTGGATGCTGTGACAAATCCTCTTGGATTACTAAAACACTCACAGACAACTCCTGGCACACTGGCATGCCAGGGTGCTGGAGCACAGGGTGGGCAGGGGTTCGGCAGAGCCTGCTGGGATGCAGATGGAAAAGAAGACAAAATGTAGTAGGTCTAGATGTAGTTTTAATTGTAGGAGGTATATCAAATACAGACATCTGGGAGAGGTGTGTTCCTGAATCTGCTGTTAATAGCTCATGATTAAACTTTCTCGGCAATCTTACTAGCATCATGCTTTTTCCTGTGATTTATTCAGAGCATGTAAAGAACTCGAGCCTTAATCAGAATTGATTAGTGCCCCTTCTCTCTGGATTGACACTGAAGTCAAAGCAAGGACTCTTCTGCCTCCAGCAAAAATGAGCTTTCAGCTTCTGTCCTCCTCTTTGAAGTCCATTCCAGGAGTATAGAAGGAGCAAAATCTCCTGTCCATGATTCTGTTAGTTCTCTTTTAAGGCAGACTAAATGTTATCTCACAGATGATCTGGGAGCAGTCAGTAGCACCGAGAACACACAGGGGACAGAGCCTTGCTACTGGACAAAATTTAGGGCATAAGCCAGCATTACCTATAATTGTGTCACAGCTTTGGAGTTCTAATAGATAATATTAAAGCAGAAAAAGTCTTTTGTATGTATGCTGACTAAAAAGGTTTAGGTAAAATTATCACATGAGAGGATGGAAGCTCAAAGTGTTACTACATTCTACTAAATCAACCAAAAGAAGACCACACATATATGTTACTGATAACAATTTGTAGCAGCCATTAAACAGAAGATCTTCTAGTTATAGTAAGAAATAATGGAAAATATTTTGGATGTGTGCCCCTTCCTTTTATTGATGAATGAAACTTTTACTTGAAAAAATGATATTAAGTAACTTTTTAACAAAATAAAAAAGCTTCAAAGAAAGGAAAAGTTGAATTTGGTCTGCAGAACTGTTAGTTTAGCAAGGCTTGAATAAGGTTTTTACTTTGGTGCATCCAACATTTCAGAAACTTGCATGTTGTAAGCAATCATGAAATGCCAAAAATGTAAAGATTCATCAAAACTGGCTTCTATTGTAGATTGCATAATTTTAGATATATAAAACAGAATCTCACAGAGGTAATTAAAAAGTCCGTTTCTGCCTGTGTCTGGGAGCAGGCAAGTCACAGAGTCAAAACAGTCTCTTGGTATAAGACACATATAACTGAATCCAACAGAACTGATTTCACTGAGAACAACAGAGTAACTTGATTCTCAAGTGTACATGAATTTGTATGAAAAGTCTAAGATATGATGTAGACTTATGGAAATTAAACAATTTTGGATTGACATAGACACTTCTGTGATTTAAATTCTTAAAATGACAACGTAACCCCTACAAAAGAAAAACAGTGGTGTACTTCGATAACATTAATTTTGACTTCATTTTCTCCTAAACCTAAATCCTTGTGCTCTGTTGAGTTCAAAGCATAAGCCAAGTGCACCATGTCCTTCCCTGTATGAGAGGACCCTGACAGCACAGCCTTCTAGTGACAACACCCTCAGTGTCACTTCAGTGACACTCACCCTAGAGAGACACCTTCAGTGTCAGTTTATTCTGAATCCTGAAAAGTTACCATTAATAACTTACGGTATGTAATTGATGTTAAGTGTATGACTTAATTAGAGGCTTTTCATGCAGTGCTTGAACATCATTTGTTTGTTGAAGTGGAAATAAATGGCATGTGAACTAAATTTTATACTTGCTCCTACTGACAACAAAACCAGAAAAAAGGAGGAAAAAAACAAGATGATGTGATGTGGGAAAAGAAATGTAAAAGTTTGTTTTGTGAAATTTACTGGTTTCATAAGAGTAAGCAAGATGAAATTTTCTTTCTGACTGGCCTGTAACAGGAATGTATGCAATCATAAGTCAGCATCTCCAAATCCATTCTGTTCATTGCATGCACTCCACACTGAAACCCACACTGTCCTGTAGACAAACAACAGTACAAAAGTAATTTTGTTATAGCTGTGAGTTGTGCTGAGGCATAATTCCATATGAGCTTCCAGGGACAGCAGCAGTAACAAGGAGGGGTGCCCAAGGAACCCTGCGAGTCTTGTACTCATGGTGTCCCTTCCACACAAACCTGGTAGCACATGCTGTTGTGACTCCACAGTGTTTGCTGCCGTGTCAAGTTCCTTACAGATTCCATAGGATCTCCCTTGGTTTTGGAACCTCACGACACCTGTACCTTTTTCACCTTTCTGTCTTGCACAGATGAGACCTAGAATGTTTAGGAGCTACTGCTTGATGCCCCTGATCACTGTGCTGTGGGTTTGTTTGCATAAAGGAAGATTAATTTCAGTGAGATTAATACTGTCTGTATACGATTAGTCTTTATTCAACCATAAATCTCACTGAAGAAAACAGAAAATAGAGAAATAAATCCTATATATACATATACATAAATTTATTTTTCCCAACTTAATTCTAGACTACAAGTATACCTTAGGGATTGAATGAATTTCTTATATATCTTTCTAGAAACAAGAATTGCATCCTTAAAATATGAAATCCTTTTTTCTTTTCTCTTTCAGTCATTGCTCTGCCATTAAAAAAGCAGCTAAACCATAAAACATGTTAGAGTTTTGAAGTTATTGTACAGTTAAATGTCAATGCATATAGTTTCAAAATACCATGTGTGGGATTAAACACACAATGACATTAATTCTGATAGATTTCAAAACAAACACTTTATACAACCCTTTGAAAGCATGTGAGAAATTTTGAACAGTTCAGTATTAAAATCTAGTTCATAGCCAGAACAGGAATACTTGTAAACGTTAAATGAGAAAGGTACTTTGTCCACTTCTATGTGATTTTTCTGATATCAAAGTTAAGTGAGGGGCTAAACTGAAGCACACAGTGTCATTTTCGATTCCCTTGAGTGCCTAAGACTTCTGCAAGGAGCTGACAGGTATGACACAGGACATATGGGAGACCTATGCCCTTCTGCAGTGGTGGCTGTATGCCAAGTAGGATACCCTAGGAATTTAAAATGGCATTGGATGCCTACTTGGGAAGTTATATCCACCCCTTAAATCCTGCATTTTTCCATCAATTCTTTTCCCATCAGCTGTGAGACAGAGGTGTTAGAACTGAGAGTAATTAGCTGAGAGTTATTTGTCCTTCAGAAGTAGGAGATGGCTCAGGTACATTGTCTGTGGAAGTCTGACAGACACCTAATTTAATTCAGCCTTTGAAAAGTGACACCAAATGTTATCAACAAAGATTAAATGTTATATGGTTGGCTATGCTGAGGGTGTGAAGTCTTCTTACTTGAGTGTACTGGGTATGTATATTACACGTAGGATGGTCAAGGCAGACTAACACAGCTTTTTGAGGAGGGAGGGTGAATAGATTCAATTGCTCACCAGACTGTGGGTAGGATCCCAAGGCTAACTTGCCACAGGGATATTTTGACAAGAGGACTGCAAGGTCGGGCTGTACCAACAGAACTGCTTTAATGATCTTAATGTAAAAGTTATATAAACTGTTATTTAGCCAACTAAAATGTAGTTGCGGTAACACATAGTTAATAAAATTTTTGCAAAGTAAATTAATTGGGAGTATAAAACAACATGCTTGAGGGGTTAATTCTTTGGTGTGACCTTCCTTGGACTTCTGCTCTTTAGCAGCTATTCATTAGAAAAGAATAACCATCTGTTTAATACTTTTTGTTGATTAGTGTTCCTTTGACTGTATCAAACATTAATTTTATGCCTCTTTTTTTTTGGGTTTTTTTTTCTGTTCCAGGTGTACAAATTCACAGTAATAGTTTTCAGATAGATGCCCAGATATGCAAATTAATAGATGCAATTTCCCCTGGTTCGATACTTTTATTATATTTCCCATTCAAAAGGAACTTCAATTTGGTAAAACAGAACACTAATTTAAAAACAGGTTACTGTTCAAATATAGGAGAGAGATCTTTTGACTAATTTAGGCTTGCAATCTCTTTCACTAATAGTTTCTAGTCATGCTACAAGCATAGGTTCATAGAATGGTTTGAGTTGGAAGGAACCTTAAAGATAATAAAGTTGTAAACCATCACCTCCTGACATGGGCAGGGATGCCACTGACTACATCAGGCTGCTCAAAGCCCCATCTAAACTGGCCTTGGACACTTCCAGAGATGGAGTATCCACAACTTCACTGGACAACCTGTTCCAGCTCTCAACATTCATAAGGAATTTCCTACTGTTATCTAATCTAAATTACCCTCTTTTAGTTTAAAACCATTCCCCCTTGTCCTGTCCCCCTCTGCCCTTGTAAAATGTCCCTCTCCAGGTCTCTTGTAGGTCCCCTTTAGGTATCGGAAGGCTGCTAAAATTTCTCTGTGGCATCTTCTCTACTCCAGGCTGAACAACCCTGACTCTCTGAGCCTGTCTTCATAGGAGGGATGATTCACCTTTCTGACTGTCTTCCAGGCCCTCCTCTGGACTTGATCCAACAGGTCCTGGTGCTTCTTATGTTGGGGGCCCCAGACCCAGATCCAGTACTTCAGGTGGGGTCTCCTGAGAGCAGAGGGGAAGAATTACCTTCCTTGACCTGCTGATCACACGCCTTTTGTTACAGCCCAGGACAGAGTTGGCTTTCTGGGCTGCAAGAGGCCATTGCCAAGTCATGTCAAGCTTGTCATCCACCAACACCTCTCCCTATTCTTATTCCTCAGGGCTATTTCACCCTCCAACCAGCTTGGAATTGCCCTGAACCAGGTGAAGGAGTTTATACCTGGCCTTGCTGAACTTCTTAGGGTTCACATAGACCCACCTCTTAAGCTTGTCCAGGTCCCTCTGGGTGGCATCCCTTTAGTGTTGTCAGCAAGCTTGCTGAGGGTGCACTTCATCCCACTGTCCATGTCACCAACAAGGATGTTGAGAAGCACTGGTGCCAAGACCAATCCTTGAGAAGTTCCACTGGTCTCCACTTGGTCATTGAGCTGTTGACCACAACCCTTTAACTGACCATCCAACCAATCCACCAAGGGGTCCAACCATGAAATCCATGTGTCTCATGGAATTTACATGACTATTAGATTGTCGAATAAGATTCTGACCTAGAGTCTATGAAAGTCAGTGAAGTCTCTCACATTACTTCAATAGGCAGTATAACACACTAGGATTTACTCAGCACCTAGCAGGGCTATTATCTGTTATCTGACCTATTGAATATGATAGGATTTTGACAATGAGGATGTGTAGGAATGTATCTGTTTTCCTTTTAATTATGGGCTGACTCTCCATCCAGTATCAGAGCTTAAACCTGACTGTGTAAAATGAGCTTCAGCAACTGTTTTTCAAGGGTATAAAGGCACTTCATAACAACTATAAAGATCACTGGAATTAAGAAGTTTTTAAAGATAAATTGCTAGGTAGTGTCAGTTTGCTCATGATAGACCTGTAATAATTAAGCATAATAACTCTGTAACAGAAAAACTTCCCTAGGAGTCTTAACTACTTCCAGGTTTCTCAATCTTTTTTCAAACAGCATTACAATGACCTCCAAATTCTGAATCTGTGGATTTACTAAGTTTTTCATTTTGAAAGAGAACAACCTTCCTTGCATTACTCCTCTGAGCTCTAATCCAAGCCAGAGCAAAACTTCCACCATAGCAATTTCATTTATTCTTGCAAACTCATACTCTACTGCTACAATTTTAAATGAAGCATGAGGAGTGCTGGGGTTATCATGTCTCTTTCACTGAAACAGCTGCTACCAGAATAGGTTATAGCTCTTTGAATCATTTTATCTGTAGCACTAATAGCATTAGCTAATGCCATACAAGTCAAAAGTCAGCACCTTCAGTGATTTTCCCAGAGCCACTAGATGGTATTGATAGTCACAATAAGTGAGTTACCAAAGTGAGCAAGTAGCTTCAAAACCATCTCAACTCTATCAGGGATGGGGACAGTTTTATAAGCTTTATAGGTTACAATTCAATTTTCCAAGTACAAAATGGACTAAGTCTTCCATTACTGAGAACAGAACCTGACAGTGTGTTCCACAAAACAGCTGATATCTTCCAACCTAAGTGATAGAAGAATGAAGTTTCAGGGATGTTCAGATCTTATATAAAAAGACTGACAGTGTCCTGGACTTATAGATAATAAAATTGTTATTGCAGACAACTTTGAAAATAGTATCATTTAAAGCACTAGCTGCATTCTCTGTGACAATCACATCAACATAGACTAGGCACAATAAGAAAAATTAATGGTAAAGGTCATAAGTAAAATATTGGTCACTGCATACACAACTCAAACATTTTCTAAATAGTTCATTCTTTCTATAATAGTCATCAGTTTTCAATATGCCCCAGTATTTAACATTTTGTATTTCCCTAGGGTTTTAAGTATCTGTGTTAGTATGGTTCCTCAGAGAACATTTTATAAAGAAGTGGAGTAAAATGATGCTGAATACTGCTAGCAAATAGTCTTCTGTCTCTGAAGGCTAATTACTCAGAGTTGTGCATATTTTCCACAGTGCTCCTCTGGACCCTGACATTTCCTAGAATATTAAGTGGGTTGTCACTTATTTTATGGGCAGAAACTCAAGCAAGCATAGTAGAGATAATAAAAAGGGGGCGGGGGGGGGAGAGGAAAGGGAGAGGAGTGGTGTGTGCTTGAACAACTACCAGCTAGACAGTAATTTCTTTTCACATCTTTCCTCAGCCTTTTTTGAAGGGACCTTCAGTGACACCATGGAGCAAGGGCCACGAGTCCTTAGATCATTAGGGTGAGTATTGTGAAGGTCCTTGCACAGAGTAGGTTACACCCTACAGCACAGATACAATCAGACCTTTAGCTCAATTTTTAGAAGAGTCAGGGTTTCACCTGTAGGACAGAGAATTGCATCACCAGGTCTTTGTTTTCACTTCTGATCGAAGGACCTTAACAGCAGTAATAAGGATGAGCAATGAAAGACAAAACACTTAAACAGCTCTGCCTCTGTAACATACACAGTGTGCATTTCTGGTCTTGAACAGTGATACATTCTGAGAAATTTTGACTTCAAGGTTTTTTTAATATCCAAATCCAATTTTAATACCCAATATCTTCACTACAGAATGCTTTCTTTTCAGTCACACATTTAAATAACCTCTGTTTCTCTCATTCTGCTGTAGCTAGTGAAAACTGTTTTCCAAAAAGATTAGAAAACAGTTATTGTAATCTCTATGCCTCTGTGCACAGAACAAAAGAAGGAACATACACATTTGGGACGAGGGAAGGACCTAAAAGAAATTATAACATTAGTCTCTCTTGTGGTATTTAGCAGTAATGCACTATTCATCAGTTCTCAGGCTAGATCTGTTCCTGCATTTTTAAAATATTGAGTAGCTTACTAAATAGATTATGTATGAAGACATCTGGAATATTGAGGTCTTTCTGGTGGTTGAGGAAAAATGCAGCCTCTGTCTTCACAGGTTCTTCTCCATAAAATTTAATCAGAAATGCAAGTCACCGTGTTTCTTGGAAAAATATGTGGCATGTTCCTATACATTTAAATGCAGAATGGAAGCAACATGAGGGTGATCTAGCACAAGTTAGATCTATTGTGCAGGTAGAGCTTATAAAAGCAGAAATTTAATTATGTGGAAGATTCTTCTCTCCCTGATACCTCATAGCCTGCTTCTCTGTGTACATTTCCCTGCCCGCCTACAGCTCTGAATTTGTGAGAGTTATCCAAACACACAAGGCACTGCAAGTTTGATACTTTTTATTCTTATCTTTAAATTCTTCTGTTTATATTCAAGAAAATATTACATACATTTTATGACAGAATTTGAACCTGCAATATACTGGGCTGTAGAAGGGAAGAATAGGGTTTCTCATTGGTTTTGTTAACCTTCCAAAAAATTAAAATATCAGAACTTTTCTTATAACATAAAGTATGAAAAGGGAACACCTTATGTTATACTGCACACAGTTCAAACATTTCATCAGTAATGTCCTTCTCTTTCAGTGTTAGGTCATGAAACATATTTCAGCATGAATTTTTTATTTGCAGGTTGTTGTTGATTTGCTTCTTGCAAACCATGCAGCAAGGACTGAGGTAGGGGAAAGTCTTTTTCCTCTTTCTTTTCTGAACTGCAGAGAATGTTACTGGTTCTGTAAAAATCCTGTTGGAGACATTGCATTGTTCTGTGCTCCCTAAATAGGATTACTTTTTTTTACATACCCATTCTCAAGGAAATACTCTCTTCCAGTGTTCAATTTAAAAAATGAAATTATTTTTTTCTTCTTTTATCGTGAATTATTTTTACCTAACCTTCTTCTTACCCAGAATCCTGCCTACACTACAGTACCATCCAGAAAACACAACACCATGACACACATATCTCCACAAACAAAGATCTGAGGATGAACCTCGCCACATGTAGGGCAAGTGTTTGTCAGAAATATAAATGCTCACAGAAAGATCTCTCTAATTCTATGTAACACCAACAAAGCTATTTTCATTAACCTCATCAAGAATTAGGTTCTGTCTGTTGTCTTTTCCAGAACCAAAAAAGGAAACACCTCCTAATATAGGGAAAGTTTTATCACAAATGATGATTTTCAACATTCCTAGTAGACAAAGAAATAGCTGAGGTAAAAGCAAGTGAAGTCTTGAAAAGAAATGTAGACAACTACCCTAGAAACTCCTTCACACATATTTGATAATACTTCAGATTTGATAATATTTCTTTCTCCTGTCAAGTGCTTAAGTCTTTGTACTCTAAGGGAAAAACAACCCAGAACATTTTACATAATGGCTGTGATAGGATGTCGAGCATTGCTGAGCTAAGTAATATAAGATGCATGTGTAAATCAGGACAGATTATTGTGTATTAGTACATTCTGAAGTGTTTTCATAACGATTTTCAGCAGAGAAGAGGTATGCTCATGCCAGAAACAACTGTACAATTTCTTTACATCCAGTAAAAAAGGACAGAATTGTACAAGGAACTATACAGCACTCAGTTTTTTAAGAGATCACCTAGAGTTCGTATCTAGTGGTGGATCCAAGAATGTTGTTCAGAAATTAGAGAATGTCCAGCAGAGTGACCAGAGAGTAGGGCTTTGAGGGAACTGGATTCTTTTCATTTGGAGACAAGGAGACCAATGTACATTAGGAAGTGGAGCAGTGTCCCTTTTTGCTTGGAGGAGCATTACAAATAAAATGGATATAAACTCTCCGGAAAACGTATTCTGATATTAGCAAATGCCAGAACAATTGACAGTGCCCATAAGTTGCAATTTGAGAGGAGCAGATTGGATGTTAGGAGCATCTTCACTGCAGGTCTGGAACAGGCCATCAGAGTGGCTATAAAAATCTGTCCCCAGAAATTGTCAGACATGGATGGAAGAAGCCACACCTGACCTTATCTAGACTGTGACTAGTCCTGATTCACATTGAAGGCTGAACTCAATGACTTGATGCCAGAAGTCCCTTCCAACCAACATTTGTATGAGAACAAATGTATAAGAAAATGCAATACATGCCTGGTATGCTACCAAGTTTAGTGTCTAGTATATATTATGACTCGTGATGTCTTTTACAAGACTTTGTAGAAATTCTGCTTCAAGCACAAGATGGTCGTCAAGGAAGCACACCAATATCAGAAGACTAGAATACTTTCAGGTTTTTCTTTAGGGATCCTGCTTTAAAAGACCATTCCATTTAAACATACATCCATCCTAGGTAGCATTATGTATTATACCTAACCAGCCTGGATTTTTAGTGAAGAAGAAAAGGGAGATTTGAAAGGTTTCTGCTCTGAGTGAGAGGAGTGACTTCTAAGGAACAGAACTCAATATAAGTTGGTCTTTCCCTTTCTGATTGATGGCTTTTCTACTGTGGGAGACATCTGCAGTCATTAACAAGACTGTCATCACTGCTTGCAAAGATCAGTTGCTCTGTTCACTGCACTACGTGTCTTTAATTCACAGAGGTTATTTTCATTATTAATAAGAAATTGGAAACTAATGAGCTATCTGTAACATTTCTCTTTCTAAGTACTACGAGATTGTGATATGTGTTTTAAATCAGGTTCCCTGAGCTGTAAAGTATTTTGTGTCTCACTGAAAGGCCCACCTTCAACACAGCTGAAACCTAAGCAGAGTGTATCAAAGAACAGGATTTTGATTTATTTTCAGCATATCAAGACTTGAGAAGTATTAAAAACTTACTAAAATGAAATGACTGTGGTAAGACCCACCTAACAATACCACATGATTAATTTGCAAGTAGAATCTTAAAAGCAGAGAAAAAAGGAGAAAATGGCAAATGAAAGTATTGGACAGATGGATGTACATGGAAATCTTATTTCATACATTCTTAGTCATAGCAATACCACGAAATGCAGAGTTTGAGTAGAAAAGGGTTGTCACAGCAAGTCTCTTTCCATTTTGAGCAGCAAAATTATTTTTGAGGAGAGGAGCAAATTATTCATAGCACCAACAGCACTATAAAATAAAATAAGACTCTAAAACATATTTTTTGCAGTGGAGTAGATAATTTCAGAAGTATACCAAATAAGTAGAAGACCATGGCAATTTCTGACAAGTTAATTTCCTTCCTCTGCCCAGCTAGTAATAGCATCTATCTTTGTCATTTTCAGTTCATTCCTCCAGCTTGGTCACAGATTAAATAACACACTTTCTCACCCTTCCCATCCCTACTGACACATTCTACCTCCTGACTGATTTTTCTTGTTATTTTTGGTACCCATCCACCTTCTTTTATTTAGCAATTGTCACTCTGTGTGTAGCATAGAGCAGCTTCTCCTCTTAAAAATTCCTGGATCACCTCTTCTTTTCAAGCACCTTTGGTACTTATTTCCACTTGCTGCTTCACCACTGTGGTGTTTCCTCACTCCAGAGCTCATGACCTCCCCAGCTGCTTTCACCTCCACTGAGGGTGACTTGGCAAATGCTCTGCCACCTCCCAGCTCCTGGCCAAACTTCACAGATATTTCCCTACCCTCTTTCTGACTCTCATTGCCCTGAAGATCACTGGCATCTCAGTTTCTCTGTCCACTCATTGCTCCTTGCTGCTCTTTAAGTGCATATTCCAAAATGTTCTTTTCCACTAACCAACAGGAAGTTAACTTCTGTTACAAGCAACCACTGGGCTTTGTATATTCTTTTAATCAATGACTTTTAAATTCCTAATTTCTGTTGTCCTAATGTGGAATTGTTTATAATTGGTCAGTCTAGATTGGAAAAACTGGTCACTGATGTTGCCCTGCTTTTTGCAGTTCTGAATGTTGTCATTCTTTTGTAGCTAGTTTCTCACACTCTTCTATGTAAACATGGCCATGTTATTGTAACTGTATCTTATCATTTACATTCCTTTCTCCTGGACACAGAACTTTGATGGACATTTCCTTTGACCACTGTGATTGAGGGAGGAAGAACTGATTTCCTCCAATGAATAGTGATTTCTAAATGTATATAAAATAAAGAAGGCGGGTCTTGCTCCCCCCTTCCTGCTCTCTCCTCCTTGCTGGTAACAGGTGTCTCCATCTCTTCTTTTGTGTCGTTACTGCAACACACTGTGACAACAGGGGTGATTTTGCAATCAATAAAAGGTACACCTTGCCTCAGCCACCAATATTATCTCTCATAATTTACCTTCTGCCTCAGAAAAATGCTCAGCCAGTAGCTTTCATCCATTTTCATTGTTTGCTCTTTAATATTCTCTGCATCATGAATAGCATCTCTCAGGCTATTCATTTCTCTAGCTGTGTCCTGGACACAATCAGAAGCTATGTGCTTATCTGAACTTGATGTAGATAGGGACAGAAAGTAATTCCTCTTCTTAGCAACTCTTTTGTTTTCTGTTCTCCAGTATATAGAAGGGAGCAGCACCATGTACAGACATCCCCACCCATACAGTGGGAGAGTACAAGGAGGAGACCGTGTTGTATATGTATTTGCAGGGTGACATATCTTTCTATCAACAAGCTGATGATTCTTGAAATGTACCAGTTGCTGTAAACAAGCTCTCTCTAATGTCCCTCTGTAAGTAATGTATGATGGAACGTATGGTCCAGCTGGCAGACCCCAGGCTGAATCCTGGATGCAGGCTAGTTCTGTCTGCAGCAAGTACATGGAAGGGATGGCAGGTGTGCTTCACCAGGGATCCCCTTGATGACAGTAGCACAAGGTCATTTTTTTGGTCTGCAGGCATATGGACTGTCCTTTGCAAACACGTTGTTACTCCTCCTGAAGGATGAGTGTCCAGCAGCTTGTTCTCCCTGTAAAAGGAGTACCTTTCTGTAGCTGTGAATCAGAATATAGAAAAACTTTATGTGGCTTCTTGAAGCCAGGATCAGATTTAAACCAGTCCACACCCTGGTAATGATTAAAGTAGTCTCCAGGATGGCCCAGTTAATTTAGTGCTTGGTCTTCATTCTGCCACTTCCATGGGGAATGGGATGACGAGAGGCTCTTTTTTTTGCCCTAGAGACAGAAGGATTTCTCTTGCTTGCAACAGAGGGTTTGCGGCTTCAGTTCAAGGCATGTGGTGCACTGTGTCCCTCATCCACTTCTCGTCCCAGTTGGTGCCTTCAGCCACTGATATAAAGCTCTTGACATGGCAGACAGGAGGACACTTGCCAGGGCTGTGGCAGTGGAATCACACTGACCTCCAACAAGATGAATGTGGCCCTGCAGATGTGCTGGGACTAGTAAGTATAGAATGAGGAAATATCAAAACACAAGGGAGAAATAGGTGAAATAAAAGTTCAGTGAACATTGTTCCTTTTTCTTCTGCATTTTCGTGAGCTTTTTTACGGCGTGCTTCTGTTCAGTGATTTTAGGAGCAGACCTCAAAGATTTATAATATTCTTTTTTTCCAGTGTGGGTGGATCTATTTCCACATTGTTTTGAATACTGCCTTTTAATCACATGCTGTTCAGCTAGGCATGGAGTTTAAGCTCTGTGCAAATCCTTCAGATATACCAGAACAACTTTTTGTTTAAATTCAAATCCCTGAGAATGCTGCAAAGCAGAAATCTCTCTGGAATGAGGTATTTGTTCTGGATTTCTTGTAGTGCTGGGGAAAACAGTCCCAACTCTTGTTAGCAAACAACAAATACGGAATGATCGGCCTGGGACTGTAGTGGCCCAGAGCTTGCTGCCTGGCGCTGCTTGTGAGAAAATCCTTCTTTCCCATGGGAGGTATGCAAAACAATGAGATAAAGCACCTGATGTTGTATGTTTGGATTAGGGTGCTGCAGAACCTAGCCAATCATGTACCTGGTTTCCTACTATATAAAGGACAATACAATAAATGGGGCTCGCTGGCTGGCTCTCTGATCTCTGCGAACCAAGCTGTGTGCTGTCTCATTATTGCCGCCCACTGCTACATGGGACTTTCGTCTTTCAAACCCTAGCATCTCATGTTGTCTATAAAGACACCTTGGACTCCAGAAGGTAGAGTTGAGAAACAGAGGTGAACAGGAGACAGAACATTAAAATAAACACTAAAAATTCCTTGTCATTCAATGTCCACTTTGTGTTTCTACCCAGCACATAGTACCCTAGGGGTACACAGATGCTGTTCCCAGCACTTTGCACCTGGGCTGGCTCTAGAACTAGCCTTGTTCTTGGAGGCCAGTTTGAGAGCTGATTCAGGTAATGTGACTGGGAAATTGCAGTTTCAGAAGCCAGGAGATGCTGAGCACAGAGACTGCATACATAAAATCTTCAGTCATTGGTGTTGGGCTTGCGGAAATAAAAAGAGAAGATGCTTAGAAAAACTCTAAGAAGAACGTTTGCTGTTGCCTTCAGTACAGTCAGGATTTAATTTTGTCTGAAATGGTTATCTGCACATTAGAGGAATAGTACCAAAAAGCCTGCACACAGATACTGAGCTTGCTGCTTATTGTTAGGGTACTGATATACACTTCAAAGTATAGAAGGGATACAAATCCTTCTATTACAAAAACACTTCCTGTAATTGCTCCTCTCCATCAATTCATCCCTTGTCATGTAACACTCATTTACATGCACACCATGGAAATCCTAAGTGGATAGTGCTGACTATAAATGATGAGAGCAGGCTGGAACAAGTTGAGGGAGGAGTCATGAAAGGTACCTCATACCAGAGCAACAACAATGATGATTGCCAGGTTGTCTGTCAATATCCAGTTGCCCCTTTCTCTTGGTGAGCATTCTGAGGTATTCTGGACCCTTCCTGGCACACATCACCCAAGTTCCTCATGGTCAGCCTGTGATTATTTATCTTTTACTTTCCAGTGTTTCCAGAAGTAAGAATGTATGTACAGCAAAAAAAAAGTATTTTTTCAGTTTTGTTACACTTTCCTTAAGACTATTGCCTAAAACTTTATCTTCCCTCACTATTTCTTGTCTGTCAAGCTGACTTTAACTCTTCTAATGTCTGAGATTTAAAATTCTGTAGAGTATGTTTAATCAATATAATATCCTTAAATCTTACTGGGTTTTTTTTCTGTGTGAACATCCATGTGTCTTTCATATGTTTTTTTAGAAGAATGAATTATATTATTTTTCCAAATAGTTAAAAGTATTGAATCCTTGAATCTTCTACTTACAAAGTCACAGAAGTATGATCTATAAATCAGCAGCTGATCTATAAATCAATGCTTTCCTTTTTCCCTCCTGGCTCTTGCTGTTTGCTGTTACTGGCAGGTTTTCCAAATCAATTTTGAAAAGAAGATAAGACAGAACCTATTAAGAGATAATATTAAATATCCCTCTATTTAGTTTTCATAGTCTTTCAGGGAGAAGAAAAAAGGGTAACTAGATTCCTTTGCTTGTGGCCAGACATGTTTTCCTTTTCCTGGGATTTCTGAAAGAGACAATAAAGCCTTAATTTTGCACCTCTCTCAGTGGACTTGAAATTTTACAGTGGCATTGATTTCAAGCAGAGAAAGTGAGAAAACAAACTGGTATACTTCAGCAGCTGTCTCTTTTCTGGGTCTTTTCCTTGAGGAACACAGGCTGTGTTGGCAAGAGGTTATGAGATCTTAATATTGGTACCTCAAAGAAAACATGAGCAATGAAAGACAGGTTAAATTAGACAGGATCAAATTAGCTAGGATCGTATAAATAGACCAGGGTAGATGAAATTGTATAAACAAGTACTGGATTAGGTGGACTATATAAGTAATGAGTAATTTGAGGGATAATCGACAGTTTTTTAAAAGTTAACAAAAAGAAATCCTTGTTTCGGAGTTGCTATGGTGAGGCAACCATGACAAACACTGATGAAATTCTGGACTATGCAAGGGGATGCATTTTCAGGAAAGAGAGGCCATTAATCCCACTGTAGAAAGCTCCGGTGAAACTCCATTGAAAATATTTGTATTAGTAATTTACAAAATTATTCTGGTCTAGAAAAATTGCAGAGAAAAGTAAGTATGGAGAGGAGGGAAATTCCAAGTCTTGTTTATTAGAAGCTAGAATTGCTTCTTAGTGACCATAGTAGAGGAAATAAATACAAACCTGCAAAATAATGCATGAGGATGTCTTAAGAAAATTATATATATGACAGCAACACAGTGATTGTCTTAGGCCATCTGAGAGACATAACCTAAGGTTCTTGATACATTTGCTTAAAAAAAAAAAGAAAAAAATACTTATTTTTCCATTGGATAACCATTTTCCAGGGTGTCAATGTTTTAGATCACCATATGCAGAAATATAATGAAAAGTTGCTGGATGAGAGACTCAGGATTTGACCCTGGTTAAACAGAAGATTGTCAGTGCCTTGCATAGTTCGGCACATTATCATGATCTAGCATGGGTCATAGCTAGGTTATTTTCCCAAATTTTGAATTTCATAGGTTTATTTGGTGAACATTTTCATCAGTCATACTCTTACCAAAATAATGTCATTTTTTGTTAATGTCGTATATCTGGACTTTCCCCCGCAGTTAGTTTCCTTGGTTCAGTGATTTTAATAGATTTTCTAATGAAGAAAAATTACAGAACAAAGCTGACAGAAATAAGGTCAATAAATACGTTATACCAGCCATGAGTATCTGTATTTTTTTATCAACCTTGTTATGAACAAGGCTTAACATACTAAGCTCAGTGCAGCATGTGTTCACGGAAATCTAAATGAATCCTTGGAAGCTGGCACTTCCATGGTTGCTGATGTCAGCAATAATGTATTTTCCATTAGTTGGCTAGTGCTAGAGATCTTGATTCAGAGATATAAAAAGAAACTGATTTGCCTGCCTTCCTTCCTTCCTTCCTTCCTTCCTTCCTTCCTTCCTTCCTTCCTTCTCATTTACTTCACAGTGTAAAACTGTGGACCAGCAGTAAAATGTTGGCTGGGAAATAGGAGGCATATGGACCACTGCACAGAAAATTAGACCATCAGTTCTTAATCCACTGTTAATACAGAGACCAGATTGAAATGTATGTATACACAGAGGACTGAGACCATGCATCTGATATTTACAGTCTCCGAGGTGATACTGAAATGGCTGAATTCTCAGCATCTGTATGCCAGACCTCAACAAAGCACTTAAGCTTTAATTTTTTTTCCCTAAAATGAATTAGGCAGCTAAATAAAAGTATGGGTGTTGTATTGAATCTGGGCCATGGTGTACTTCTTTCCTTTATCCTCACTATTGCTGAGGGTGACAGGGCAGAAGGCTCTCACTGAGATCTTTTCCAGTTCCATCAAATGCTGGAAGAAACATTGAAAACTACTGTAGAAACACTTCCTATTAGTGTGTGTTTGAGGATAAAACCTGTGAAGGACAGACAAGGAAGGATGAAAGAGAAAAGTAACAATCATAGGGTTGGTACCTTTACAAGCTGAATGCAAGGGATGTATGAAAGGATGCTTGCAATGCCTGTAATCAAACTAAATACAAAATGTCAAAGGAAAAGCTATTTGCTATTCTGCAGATAAAAAGAATTTCTTCTTTTACTCACATGTGTAATGGTAGTAACAATAATAATTTGACACACATTATGGCAAGGACAGTTTCCATACTGTGTCCCCCTTATTTTCACATCGTATCTGCTGCCAACAAAATAATTTATCATCCCTATCCTACAGTTTCAGCTCCTGTTGATTCTAAACAGAAGACAGGAAATCTGTGCCTCCCTGGCTTCCCCCTTTCTGGTCGGGGTCCCTTCACCTTGCTACAATGACCAAAGGTAGGAAGTTGTGAGCACCCCTTGACAACCCCTCTGATGGAGTGAGAGAGGAATTGCACCTCTGGGATTATTTATCATCTCTTTGGTGGGCACTGGGTAACCACAGCTCCTCCATGAAACTGCCAACTTTGCTTCTTTTACAGAATAGTCAACCCTTGCAGAGACCTAGTCCCAAGTTTGTAACTTTTGCTTTAAGGATCTCACAGTTTGCAGAGATTATAACTTCTCTTCTGTTAATCATATGGATATCTGTCATACTGATGTGGCAGACAAGTGTGTGTTCTTTATGCTGCAATCAAGTAAAGATTTATCTTAGATTTATGAGAAAACCACAGAGTAAAGATAAGTCCTAAATCTATTCCTCAGCTTTATCTAGGCCCAGCATAAGGCAGTACACTTTCAGATTGGTTAATCAGAATTCCACAGGCATTTTACCTGTCTAATACCAAAATCATTAATCTTGTGTCTGTAAGATACTCTGCAGATCTGTTATCACCAGGCACACATTAGCTCTATGACTGCCTGCACTTAGTAAGCAACAACAGTGCATGAATTTTGTTTGCAAGACTTTTTTTCCAGACATATTCATCTCACCTGATCTATGTTTCTTGCTGAGGTTTCCCAATGCCAGGTATTCCATTGACATTAATTGTAATAGATCTGCTTTTTTGGTAAGAAAATTTTAAGTTTTAATATTATGTAAATTATGCTAAAGACTGTGGTCAAAGGTACAGTTTGAAAAGCAAAATAGAGCTTCATCTTTCTGCCAAGAAAACACGTTTCTATAACCTACTTAATTGGAAATAAGTAACTTAAAGTTTAAGTAATGGATTAATTTGTATAGACCTTCCCTGTGCCAAATGGGAATATGCATAGCTACATACATTGTCATATATCTACATAAAGCAAGCACATACATGGGCGTGCAGTTGTGTAAGGGTGGTAGACCCTGGACACATCATCTAACATTTTAAGCAGCACAGAAGCAAGCCTTCTACCTTAAAACTACTTAAACTTTGTATTCTCTAAGCATTGCATCCAGCTATCAACCAGTCAAATATTTCACTTTACTGCAGAACCCTTGAACACCCTGCAACAGTGTCAGGTTTGGAACTGGCATTTGTGTCTCACTGCAAAACCATGAAGTGTGCACACAGGGCTTCCTGATCACAGCTCACTGGAAAGGAGGGGGGTGACAGCAAACATGTGCTTATAGTTGTTCATATTAAGTCACTGTTCCCCTCTATTGATTTTAGACTGACTTCTAAGCCAAGAAGCTGAATTAAGTCATTTTGTAATATTGCCTTAGGTAAAATCCAGCTGGACACAGCATTAAAAAATCGGAAGTTTCTGAGATCAGCCTAATGTGCTGAGTTGTGTCATTCATCTTCCTGCTGGCAGAAAGTCCATTACCATGCTGATGGGCAGAACGAGGTCATAAGTGTTATTATCCCAAACACATCAAGTAGAGATGAAGCTGAGGAATTGTGTGTCTTGTCCAGAAGGCTGGCAGGACGCTTGATTGAACACAGCTGCCAAGTAAAAGAGTAAGGTGGCCTTTACACCTCCCTTGATCCAAGACATGCTGTAAGTGCACATCTCAAGACACTTTATAAAATATTGTGGCCCTTTATCCCAAATATCTTATAAATACACTTCTACTGAATTTCAGTCATCATGAATTCTCTAGAAGCCAGTAGGCTCTGTGGTATTCAGCTCCTCTGGAAGCCTTCAGTTTTCAGAGGTATGATGTAGTAAGCAAAAGTCGGAAAACAAGTATTAATATTACATAGATCATAATTGTGCACACAAAATATATTTATACATCCAAGCATATTCTTTTACATATTCAAGCATTCTCAGATTTTACAAATTAACAGAATATATTTCCTTTGAGACTGTCATTTGTTCCTCAGCCAGCTTGTTAAATTAAACCCAGGTTACAAAGAGAAAGGCAATTATCTCTATCAAAGGGCATCAAATTTAAAAAGAACTGAATCAGACAGTCTTAGATTAATGTGAAAATGCAGTAAGTGTTTATAATCTTTGCTCAAATAAGGCCAAAATCAAAAGAGCAGTGTTGCTATCCATCCTTCAAAATATATCTGTAATAACTGGAAAGCAAAGCTTTTAGATTGACATGATCTAAAAAGGTTTGTATCACATAGTTGCCATCTATCAATTGCCAAACGCTTTTGCAATTTAACCATCATATATCGATACCAATGAAATAGGTACCTGAAAAAAAGACTGTCCTTTCACAAAACTCTGCAATGGATTTCAGTAAAATTATTGTATAGTGCTTTGCTGAAATTAATATTGCAAAAGCCAAATCTAGCATACATTTATTTTAATGCCAACAACCAATTATAATAGTTCCATTTCAAAAAGTTCTGTTTTCCTAAATGCAATTTCATGATTAAATTAAAAATCAGGAGGGATATCATCATGGTAAATCAACTATGCGTATGAAATACAATAGGTATGTCAGTATGTGATTAATAACATGCCAATATACAAACAAATGTATAGTTAATTGCATTACTTACTGCAACACATTCCTACAATAAGTATAAAATTTATTAACTAAAACATTTTCAGAAACCCTGACAGAAGATGCAAATTCTTATTTTGATTATTTTGTAATCAACCTAATGATACTTCCCTTACACATCATTAGGCAATAATTTATGCTGCAGTGCAAATAATTCAGATTAGTCCTAAGAATATCAAAACCATTTACCTATGTTGAACATGATGCATATTCCTGTGGCCTGGAAGCAGTGAAGTGACTTTCTAGCTGATCTCTTAGACATAATTTTTAATCAGATTTTGGTTTTTACATCTCTGTGTGTTCCACCTACACCTCCTCCTGAATGCAGAATGGTTGGAATTGGAAGGGACCTCCAGAGATTGCCTGGTCCTGCTCTCTTTTGGCTGTGCACTTTTAACAGTCACCCTACAGTCCTAATCATATCTGTAGCACACTTCCAGCACCTATTAATAATTTGGCTATTTTTTAGAAACTATTTAGAGATCAAGTTCTAGTACAAAGTGGAGCCAAAAATACAGCCTTTTCCTGACTGGAAACACAGCTCTGAGAGCACGGGCCCAGGGGTAGGTACAGGGCACCAGGGTCTTGGTCTCAAGCCAAGGACAGGTGAAGCACCCTTCAACTATCACAAATACGTAGGAACAGTTGACCTCTGAATCTCACAGGAATGACAGCCTGGCAGTAGAGCACATCCACTGCATGATTTACCTAACCTGCAGTGCAACATTAATATTTTACTGGGGAATTTAAGTGAATATTATGCTTAACTGACTTTACAGAAGCACACTACAGTGGTGCTTCATGTGCACAATTAAAATAAGGGTACTTCCTAGACTTCTAGATTGCCCAGTGCCTCTGATACATTCGTTTGGGTAAAATTTTGGCCGATTTTTCCAGAATGAGCTGTAGAAATAACATGAATTTATTAACTCATTTAATTGTATTTCACATCACAAAAGAATCCATCTGTTACACAAGCTAGTTTTAAATCTCCTGTACCAGGTAAAGGAGCAAAACTATTTGATTGTGAATGTCTCTGGGTTGCACATTTCGTGCTTTCTATGTCCGACAGCATCTCCCCAGGGACGGTGCAGTGGAACACTGCTTCCCTAAAGGAAGCTCTGCAGCTGTATGTTTGTACCTTATTCTGATGGAATAATAGTTCTTATTTGTTCAAAATACAATGTTTTGTTTGTTATGGTTATTACTGAAATGTACTTCAGTGGTTTACTCACCCTTTTAATTGGCAAGAATTTAATTTTTTAGCAAGAACCAAAGTCTGGCATTCGTTCAAGATTGAATGTACATTGGTACATGCAATAAAATAAGACTCCACCATCCTCAATTTCTATTCCTGTTTAATCATTCTTTCACAGAGGGAGTACTGGGATAGGATTAACTTCCAAAAATTATCAGTCAGAGAGAAAATTCACAGACAGGCTATGCCTCAGAGCATAAACCCAGCAGGTAAAATATATCCAATGTGAATATTACTGGGTGGAGTGGTGGAGAAAGCCAAAAGTTGGAACAAACCTAATATATTTCTTCAACATAACAAAAAATATAAAGTATCCCCTTCCTTTTTTTGGTTCTTTCTGAAAGATAAATGCTTTTAGCACAGCTGAGGGATTTGAAAAACATGGAATAACCATGTTAATTTTTTTTCTTAACTGCATGTCAGGATTTAGGCAGTGATTCTTATATTCAGTTAAGCCTTGCATGTAACATGGTAACAGAAGAGGCAATTTAAGTCATAATGTTGAAAGAAACAGCCACCATTTGCAATGATGTGTTTTTGCTTCTTTTCATCTTTTAAATGTTAAGTAAAATAATTTGTCCATTACAGCCACATCAAAGGGATTATTTAGACTGATGTAGCAATCAGTTGTTAATTCCATTTGCACCTTTGGTTCCTCTTGCTTTAATTTCCTTCAACAGCATTTGGCAGGGAGAACTGACTTCTTAATAAACTAACTCTGTGAATCTTTTCTGCATCTACTAAGAAGACACCACTGATGATACTCTGCATTGCATAAAACATTTAAATATTCCCAAAATAAGAATTTAGATCCAAGCCTTCACGGTCAATATGTTAACCAATGGATCAAAGTGTCATTCTGATCCTCTCCTGACAAACAAAGATTTATAAATTTAAAAGAAGTGGCACATCCATGGCAAAAAAAGTGAAGCCCACCTCAGAACAGCCAGTAATTCCATGGTCAGGCACCAACCTGAGAGGCAAGAAACTGCACCTAGTCCTTGCTCCAGATGCAGACAGTTCTGGGCCCTGGTAAACAGGCATATAGTCAGCTCAGCAAGGTCAAAATTTTAGGTGGCATTGATTTACTGTACAGAGGGTTTAATTTTGTATTTAAAACCATAGCATTTGTGTCATTTCCTGGAAATTTAAGTCTTTTTGTGTCTTTTTTTTTATGATATGTTGCCCTGCTTTTCCAGTTGTGAATGTTTTCATTTTCTTTGCAGCTAGTTCTCACAGTCTTTTCTGTAAACATAACTATGTTATTGTAACTGTATCTTATCATTCACATTCCTTTCTCATGGACACAGAACTTTGATGGACATTTCCTTTGACCACTGTAATTGAGGGAGGAAGTACTGATTTCCTCCAATGAATAGTGGTTTCCAAATGTATATAAAAAATAAAGAAGGCGGGTCTTGCCCCCCTTCCTTCCTTCTCTCTGATCCTGTTAACAGGTGTCTCTGGCTCTTCCTTTCGTGCCGATACTGTGACAATGATACATTTTTCAATAGATATGCTGTTTAAAACTGAGGTCACCTGTCATTTGGTTCCTGGGTCTGTTATTAGTCTGCTTTTTGAGCTTGAGTTAGTAATTCACTTTTTTCAGCAAGCAGAATAGATATGATGCCACTTTTCACATTCTCCATTTCTGAAGTCTAGACCCTAACAATGTTGTTCATAAACAACAAACCCTTAGGGTTTTCATGAACCCTAAAGTTTCGGAAAGATGTTTTCAGCATATGAAGTACAACTTCATCTTCAATAAATAGAGCATTGCTCCCAAAAACATCTGCAGAGAGCAAACTTTTTCTATCTGTTCTCTAATCTGCACAATTTTAATTACAAAAAGGTAGAATGCACCAAGCACTATGCCAAAATCATTTGTCTTGAACAAAATAGAAACACACTGCTTCAGGGGAAATGTTCATTAAATTGTTTCCATTGTACCTGCTTCCTCAGGTGCATCCCACATAATCCAACTTGGTATTTTTGCAGTAAGTCAAGTTTAGTATTGCAGTAGCTTTCCTTCTTCTCTCCTCCTGTCAGTCAAACCATATTACAAAATCTTCTTGTACCCAGGCAGCTTGTTGTAAAGTGCTTACTATTCTCTTGAAAAATAGGCACGATGTGCAACCCACTGCTTGGTACATTCTGTCATGAAGTCACCTGTGTGGCATAATCCTCACCCTGCTATGTGAGAAAGGCATCATGTACTCAGATGTCTATCAGTTCTTTATGATCATTAAACCTTTGATGAAGTCAGTGAGCCAAAATAGGATGTGAAAAACAGATGATCCTTTGAAAGCTTTATGAAAGGGTACCAAGACATGCAGTTATTTAAAGAAAAGTAAAAATGTGCAAGTATGAAAGGAAGAACAGATATCACAGAAGGCCATGTTATTTTTACTTTCAATTAAAATAGCAATCTGTATTTTTGGTTATATGTTAACAAAGATAACTTCTCTGAAGCTTAATGACAAATTTCTTGTAATGCAATGAATGAACTCGAAACAACTAAACATTGTTATTTTACTAATTCATTTAAGCCTACAGTGTAAGACAGACAACACTGCCCTTCTTCTCAGAGAGAGGAAGACAGCAAAATGCCATCTTGTCTTTCTTCATGAAATTATGCACATACACTGTCTATTGATTACATATATCATTTTATATATCTGCATAAATGCACCCTTAGATCTATGTCTTCAGTTATTGCGTACACTAAAAAATACCAAAATACAACCCTGATGCCATAACAAAGTCTCTTTCACTATTTAAGAGGCACAGAATGACCTTTTCATTAAAATTGTTTTCATTGTGAGAGAATTTTGATTTCCCAAGTACTGAAGAAAAATACCCAGATCATGTAATTTCTTAAACATTCAGTTAATTGTTGCCTTAATTAGAAAAACAGATACTATGTGCTCCTGGATGTGATATTCCAGATGCATGTTTTACACGGCTTCAGCCATCTTTCCCTGCAGCCATGAGGACTAGAAAATTTGCCTCCTTGTAATTAAATCTGAGACTCATTAATTTCACAACAGCAGAATTTGTCATACATGTAAGGTTTGTGAGGTTGCCAACAAAATCCTGAGAAGTGGCCAAAATGGCATGCTCAGAGTGGACTAATGGGCTTGCAGTGGGCCTCCTACATATTCGCAGGCAGACCCAGCAAAACCTTCCCTCCAGCTGATTATCTCACTTGGGTTTTAATTTGGTGTCACCCCCTCAACTCATTAATCACAATTTGTTAACTAGAGAGTGAGTCCCCAGTAGGAAGTGGCGCATTGAGACCCACAGCAGCAATAACTGCAAAAATGCTTGGAATGGATGTGTCAAGCCATGGATACTTCCAAGAAGAAATGAGCATGCCATGTTCTATGGATATTCACTGAAGGTCAATATTTTATGAAGTAGTAAGTATAAGACACTACAAAATGGAGACATTATATTTCTGAAGTTATGTTTGGGGTTCAGAGACAATACAATGAAATTAATCATCATCTATCCTTCCTCCATAAAGAGACTTTGGTAGTTGAAAGGAGATGTCATTGTCACGTTTTGCCTTAAATATGCTTTTGCCACAAAACAAATTACACATTAATTAGTGTCCACCAAAATACAAATACAGATGATCAATTGTGAGGTGAGTCTAATATACAAATTTTAAAGATGACAGCTACTTTCATCTTAATAGTAATATTAAGTCAGCATCACTGCAGCATATTTTTCATTTCCTCATTTGTTGGCATACAGGTTTTATTAGGACATGAACATTTTTCATCTGAAAAGGTGTGAAGACATGCATGGGCAAATGCATGATACAACTGGAGCATCCTTTCACACCACTGTACTATGTTTGGTCATGCATGTAATGTCTTTGCTGAAAACTGTATACAGTTTGGTGGTTAAACTGACACATCCAAAGCAAGTAGAAAGAAAGGAAACAGAGGTATTGATCTAGAAGAGAAAGGCCCCAGTGTTACATTTTGGAGATGAGAGGAAGCAGACCAGGTAACATGAGAAAATAAGAACTCGGAGGGTGAGCTGTTAGGTGATTGCACACATAATATCTTCTCTAGGTATAGCTTTCCCCATTCAAGCTAGTAAAATTGCTTGCCATTAAAAGTATATAACAGAACTACTTTGTGTTAGGGTTTTTTTCTTCCATTTCTCCAAGCACAGTGCAATAGATATCGTATGGAAACACAGGCAGCAACGTTCTTTCTCAAAACCTTCTCTGTTCAGTGACAATTAGTTCAATTTTTTAATTGCAGCGAATATCTTCCTTGATTTATCTAAGAATGAATTAAATCTGCTCCAGCAATGGCTTTCTTCTCATACAGACCTCTTTGTCTCTGGGTTTCTGCCACAGCAGTCATGGATTGTTGCTCTGCAGAAGTCCTACTCAGTAGATATTACAACAGCCAAAATATCTAATTTCATCTGTATTATATGTTTTTTTTAAGCTGCAGGAAAAACATGAAAATACCTCTATTCATGTTGCTAATTATATACACATATGCAGGCAGAAATAGGCAGTGGGCTATGAGGAACATATAGCAAATCAAAACAAAGGAATGAGTCTCGTACTCCTGTCCCCTTATGATGGGTTTGGTATGAAAGCGACAGTTACACAGTCTGAAAGTCACCACTATTGTACAGTTCAGAAAAATACAATTAATTGCTTTAGGCTGATACTAGTTTTAACTCTGTATTTCTTCCATCCAATACAATTAGAGGGAGGGTTATAGATTCACAATTCTAGAAGGTCCATCCACTGCCTTGAAGCCAGGATCTACTCTGCTTAGGCCATTTGTTGCACATTTGTCTGCTGAGTACTTCCCATGAGGATTACTCCACCTTCCCAGGCTACATACTCCCATGCTTCGGTATCCTTGCTAGCAGAAAGGCTTAATGTGTAAGCCAAGTCTTCTCCTTTGCAATTACAGCCCATTTTTTTGTCCTGTCCCTAGCAGAGACAGGATTAAAATGCAGTTATTCTCTTCCTATTTACTGCAGTCCCTCATATACTGGAAGATTGTTCTCACACCCTTTCCTCTCTTTACCCTTCCACTCAGTCACTCCTGACAAAAATACACCCTGTTAGACACTGACCTTCAACCCTCGGAGATCTTGCCTAGGCTTTGTACAACTAACCCATGTGTTTCTCAAATTTGGACATTCAGCAGTGAGTACTCTTTTTCAGTAAAAGCCCAGCATGTGCTGAATAGAGTAGGATTCTTTCACATGCTATGTACATTATACCCTCAGCTATACATTACCTTGCAATGTTTGCTTTGCTCACTATAACATGACATTGGTGATACATGGTTGACCTGAGGTTCAGAGTAAGCTTCAGATCTTTTCTCTAGAAAAATGCCATTTCATTAAATCAGTGGTTGAAACTGCCCTTTCACAACAAAACTTACAGTAATGGTAAACTTAAAATCACCTCTTCTTGGACCTAAAAATCTGCACATGGGATTTTTATGCAAAACCAGAAGAAACACAGTGGAAACACTTACATGTTTTTGTTGACTTTTGAATGGAAGTATTTCTGAACATATACTTGTGCTTGAAGTTTGGCTTTTACAGGACTAGAATCTATGTTAAGGCCTTTTTGAAAGCCCAAATTTCAACATTGAAAATCTTGCCTAGCAAGTACCAAGACACAAACCTTGGTCTTTGAAAGCAGGCATTTCAAAACTGATCCATAAAGAATGAAGCTGACACATGAGAAATGTATGAAGGCAGAGAGAAAAAGGCAGGGAGATAGACATGAATAAGCGGGTTCAGTTTGAATGAAGTTCTAACTAAAAGGAAACAAAAAGTAAATATGCTGAAGGCTCAGAAAAGGATCATGCACAACTCTTCAGTTCGTCTCTCTTGTGTCAGCAGTTTTCTCTTTTGGAGAGGTCTGCTCATCCTGCTGCCAGAAGGTGCCTTGTAGATACTGCCAAGATGTGCAAATCATGTCAAGCCACTCGAGTCAAAGTGTTCTGACAGCCGCACTGCTTCTGCAAGGGAGCTGAGCAAGGCGATGAATGAGGGGCTCTGCTCTCAATTGTGAAAACACTTTGTTTACAAGCTATGTGCTGTTTACTGATTTGGGCACAAAGAAATTCCCCATTGGCCCTCTGGTGGAAATTATAACCAACTTGCAATTTTCTCTGTCGATTTTCACTTCTTTGCCTATATTACTTTAGTGTAATCCTAGGGTCATCTCAGCAAAAAATGTGCAGGTCAGTTCCTAGAATCTACACCTATTTTTTCATTCATTCCTAGTACTTCTAGGAATAAAAGGCTGAAAACAAATTTCAAAGAAATGGAATAAGAAACTTAGTATGGAGTTTTTTGTTAGAGAAACTTTATATCATGAAGATTCAAGAAGTTATGTTTCTGCAAATGTTTAGTCATTAGAACAGTAAAGGACAAGTACACCACTCTGTTACAGCTAAGGAAATTTCTGCACACTATACCTCATCCATATATTTTTTTCCTCCCATTCTAGGTCAATACTGATTAAAGCTGAGATATAATTATGGAAAAATATGAGATGATACTTCTCTTCATTTACAGCTAAATACATGGAAGAACTTCAGTGGCTGATAGAAACAATTCCTGAGCAATAAATTAATTAATCATATTTCAGAAAAAGAGTGTGAGTTTTTTTCATGCTTGAAGAAATTAGAACTAAATAATGCAAGGACTAAATCTGAAGATGACAGAGTTGTTTATTTGAGCAGTGAGAGCAGCATTGGGAATAAAGTAAATAATTCTTATAAGACCCCTGACTGCAGAACTGCTGTCATAGTGTTCCATAAATATACCATGGCTGTAAAAATACTGAATTTATACTCTGTAAAAACTCCTAATGAACAGTCTCTTCTATTAAAACTTTTCCCCAGCATTAGCATTATACTTTGTTGTGGGCCTTACCAAGAGGCATAAGGCCCTCTAATTCAGTTCAAGCATCACCAAAAATTTTGTACACTAAAGTTTGAAAAATGTGTTCAATTGGCACATTTTCAGGGCTGAGCTGTGCAGGGTCTGAGACAGTTAAATCCCTGGCAGCTTTAGGAAATACAGAAGAATAAAATTTGAATTTCTGGAAGAGATACAGTTCAGGACAGGCTTTCTGGATTCATTGGGGCAGTCAGATTGCAGCAGCAAGCTGACAGTCTGTCTTCTATAAGCCTTGGCTGCCAGGCATCCACCTGCCCCAGCTCTGCTCTGTGCCAGCTCTGCTCCCTATGTCTGCCTGTGCTGGTGGGTGTGTGTTGCAAGCTACAGCCTAAAGATATGTCCAGACACCCAAAGACACATGGCCATGTGTGCAAAAACACGTAGCATGTGATTAAATCTGTCTGTAGTTGAAATAAAGGCAATGGCCAGACCACCAAGGATAAGTGAGTTTCCATGGGTCTCACCAAACTCAGTGCAACTGGCCATAATGTGAAGCTGTAGGGTCACACTTGCTGAGACTTAATGGCAAGTAGAAGATAACTTGGCATCTTAATGGGTCTGCCTTCTTCCCAGTTACATCAGTAAATGTTCTTAATGGTCTTTAATAACCAAGGCTTCTGCTCTAGGTAATTATAGAGGGTGCATTTGAAGAACTATGTCAACCTAGCATTCCTTGGAAAATTGAGGACAGATGCTAAAGCTTTAAGGTGCCTTCTTAATCCACTAAAGAAAGAAGAAAAACTCCTAAGTACTTTCTAGACAAGACAGATATTAAATTATTATTAAGTCATTAAAGGTTGTGTCACAAGGTTTTGCATGTTGTTAGGTTGTAGCAGTTCTGGGCATATGAGACCATATTGTCATTTAAACACACATTTTCTTTCTTGTGTCCATCTGATTCTTCTTCTGGATCCATAATAATAGCAGCAATAATAGTAATAATAATAGTAAAAATAATTCTTACATCATCATTAGAAAGAGGATTAGCAGCCTATCCATTTGGGATCAAGACATGAATAGTCAACCTCATGGGAGAGTTTATAAAATATTTCCTGGTGTTATTACATCCACTAAGGCTCCAAGGAAAATTATCATCAATATTTTGTACTGAACACTTATCAGTTGCCTTGAAGACTTCACTCTGAATTTTTTAACTACAAAATTACAAATAATTGAAGATCAAAAGAATTACATTAACATGTAAATTTTGTCTTTCTGATAAAATTAATAACAGCAAAGATAATTGTACTGCTTATGAAAGAAAGATAATTGACCTGCTTATTAAAGATAATTGTCTCTAAAGAAGCACAGTTAATGCTGCATTTATTAAATAGGGCGAGTAAGCACACATAAGGATTTTAATTGTAATAAACCATATATGAACTGGTAGTGTGAGAAAATCATGTAAACATGCTGTGCTCATATGTAAGATTGAATTTTTAAGATTTCCAAATTTCTGTAACTGATGAAATTAGAATGAATATTTGTATATTAATTTGACCATATTTTATTGGATCTTAAATATTTGTACAATATTTTATTTATGAATAATAATTTTCATTTTTTTTTTTAATTTGAGCAGTGTCTTCATCAAGGAAGTTCAATTATCTTCCACTTGATGATCCATTACCTTGCTGAAGGGAAGGAAAACTAGTTCTTTTGAAAAAATTACTTAGTAAGTCAGCAAGTGCATCCCATAGCCTAAAAACACAGTAGTAAAACAAGAAAAAAACAACTACCAGAGTGCACCTTGAAAAGAAAGCCTATTATTCCTATGAAAAGGAAGAATTAGCAAGTGTCTATTCTTCCCAAGCTCATTTCCAGCCTTGCCAAGCTCTCCAGGTAACCCTCTGACTTCACATAGCAGGCAGAGCTGCTAGGGAGAGCGGTGGTGAAAAATGAGGATAAATGGCTGACATGCGGCCATTTGTGCAATGTTGAAAAGAATTTTCTTCCAGCAACCATTTACAAAGTACATAGCTGGAAACAGGCAGAAAGCAAGCACTTTTGAGAGAAGAGGAATTTTATAAAGTGCTGCCATGCAGCTAAGGGCAGAGAGAGCACCTGGTGCTGGACCTAACAGGGAGTTAATAGGACAGTCACCACCTCGCTCACAGCGTGACATAACTATGTAGCTAAAAACCCAGATTTTGAGGGCTGAAGATAGAGCTGTGCTTGTGGGGATCTTGGCACAGTGCCTGGCCTGTAAGTACCAGTGAGGGTAAGATGTACCCCAGTCCTTAGCTCCTGCACTCAGGCTTCCTCCAACAGCACAGACCTCAAGTGGTCTCTGTCAGCCTGTCTACACAGACAAAAGCGACATCTTTCTGACATCAGTGAGCAGAGCTTCTGCAGTGCCCTCATTTGGCTGTACAGGAGTACAACTGCACACAGTCAGAGTATCTCCCAGCAACAAGCACAAGGCCCTGTTAATGGAGCCAAAGTGGCTCCTGAAGGAGAGCCCTGTCCATAGTGAAGCTCATGCATGGCTTCTTGCACCTTAAGCTGGAGATGTCTCACCTCACTGTTCTCTTTAGGGGTTTTCTGAAATGGCATGGCATTTCTCCAAGCATGGCATACTCTGCCATGTAAGGTGCATCCAGAAGAAGGGAACTGCTAAGCACATTGCTTTTCCCAATTTCCAAGTGTCCTGTGACTCTGTCACCCTCTCAGTGCAATACAGTGCAGCTCACTAGGAGAGGTAAGGATAAGGACAAGACCTTACATGCAGTTTCCTGGTGTGTCATTCCAACCTTAAAACCTGTGTCCAAATATCTCAAATATAATCTCCTTTGCCCTCACAAAACCTTTCAGATCTTCCCTGTCCAGCCTCACATTCCTCATTTGGTGCTGGGCTGTTGGCTGCTACCGCTTACTAGTCCCTGACATGATCCCATCTCTAACATCTCCCGTTAAATTTTGGTAAAAGCATTTTCACACCTTTCCACATGCTGCTTCTCACTTTTGGAAGGCCACAGACATAGCTATGCAATTTTTCCCCTTTAACTCCCTATTTAAAGTTCTTCTTTGTCTAGAAGCTAGCAAAGCAATTAGCCACAGTTATGCTACAAGCATGCTGGTGGCTATCAGGATGACTGATCTGACAGCATTTTTACTCGTATAATTTCCCCCTAATTTTTTTGTCCTCTATCTTCCTCAAGCACATCATGCATTTTTAGCTGTTGTAGATTTCAAGCATAAGTCACTTCTTTAAGCCCCATTTTCTTTAGATTTGGTTCTGTGCCTGCCACAGTCAGGCCTCTAGTCATAACCTCCTCTCATTTGCTACTCATATACAAATATTTTTACTTCGAGAAATGTTAAAAATGTGCCTAATAATAATGAAATAATGAAAAAATTGAAATAATGCATTCCTTCACAGTAGCACATTAGCAGATCCCCTTCTCCTTTCAGATTAGTTAAATTATTTCTCAGGAGCTTGATAAGAGATGTCAGTGAGGTACAAAAGAAGGTAAGCCCATCAATATTTAACTCACACAACAACACTGTAAGGGAGGCTTGCCACAGTACCAACATTTCTGTGTTGTGGGAATTTAATTATGTCTTGCCTGCTTCATGGGAACAGTAACCTAGATGCAAAGCACAGCACCAATAAACATAACTCAATACTTGGCATGTTCTGAACAACTGTATTTCAGAGGAAATTATTCGAATTCGTTTTTATAGATCATAAGTCTGAAACTAAATTACAGCCAAGAATTTTGGCTCAGCAGAGTTCTCTGAACTGTAATAGCAAAGTCTGAGATAAGGTCTGGGTTTTTTAGCTTTCCAGAAAATAGAATGAAACTTCCCTTTCTTCTTACAGCATCAACACCACCACTGTGTGTTTCACTCAATAGTAACATTTTTAATTACGAATGTTATTTTTCCATAGACTTGGACTAAGCAAAAAAGTACTCCAGGTTTAAAGGAATTGCTACAGGTTGGGAGAAAGTGATAAATAGTTTTGTTCAGCTATTTTATTCATGTCCAAGAAAAAGACCAGATTAAGACTGATTTAATGTGAATGTGTCCATTTTGTAAAAAATAAATGTGACTGCTTCACATTTTGTTTCCAACCACTCAAGATTTTCTGATGAACATTAACCTTCAATTTTCATGAGCAAATACAACTGGTAACTCTAATTGTAGAAAGTATAGCTTCCTTTTTTTCATCATCTTTGCAAGGAAAATATCTGCAAGCCTCTCTGGTTGATAAATGAATAACAAATTTAGCTCACTGTGACTCAGCACAGGAAAACACATGACGTGAACATCTCAAAAGTAGTACTAACTTTTCAAATCAAACATAATCATAACATTTTCCCACCTGTAGATGCTGTAGATTAACACTTGAGTCACATACTAATCCCGAGTATTTACAAGCAAAAAAAGCCCAGCCTCAATTTGAAGCTGTAGTTTTTATCAATCATTTCTTATTCTCATGCAGAATTACAGCACCACAGGAAAAAGAGACTACACCACAGAGACATAAACTAGTGCATAGAATCAGTACTGCTTTGCTTAGTTTGTGATAGTATCCCAAAGACCTTCCCAGGTATTTCAGTCTGACACAATCTTATTTTAATTTCTAAATACTTGTGGATTTATTTATACTACTGTACAAATAAAACCCACTCTATTCTCAAATGATACTTAAATTATTTTAAAATTTAACACAGTTGCTTGATCAATTTTCTGGATTCAGCTGAGCTGCACTCAACACTGAGCTTGCAAGGAAACAGAAGAGAAAAAATATTTTTGTTGTCTTCACCTTTCCCATGTCTCTGGCAGTTGCAGGAGTGTCTTTGAGAGCCCTTTCATTTCAAGGTGCTTCAGATTTCATCTGTAACATCTTTGTTTATCTCCAGCAATTATACACTTATCAGGCTGACTAAAAAAATATTCAAAGAAAAACTTTGTTCCACTCTATTAATGAGTTTTCAGCATATCTGATACAAGTTAAGTAGTGATAAAAGCTATATAATCATGCAATTAATTATTCTCTTTCCTTCCACAAATGATGCATGAAGTTTTGTTACCAAGAGACAGGGATAGTCCTCTAGACACTGAGACATTAAAATTATTAGGCATTTAGGTGAGAAAATGTATACTTTATTAGAATTACCACTTGAACTTACAAAATACAAGATATTCAAAGAGTTGGTACCCACTATAACCCACATTTTTCTTGGCTGATCAAGCCCAAAATAACGCTATTATTAGCTTCTTATTTCTGTCCTTTCTTGCTTTATTATCTCCCTGAAAAGGTAATACACCCTGTCCACCCTTAGAATTAAATAGTCACTTGTCATCTTTCTCCACAGTTCTGCTTTGTTTCACATGACAGGTGTTTAGACTGCCAGACTTGCATTTGGGAGAGAGTGGTGAGTGAAAGCTGAAACTTTCTAGAGGTGATCACCCAATGTCCCTCAGGCTGATATGACACAGTGGGTCTGGTTGCAAGGTAGAAATCTGTGCATGCCAGTGAGACTGCAAAGTTGTAGTGTAGGCTGGTAATCAAGTCTTGTGCTGACATCCCCTCACGAAAATTCATCCTCTCTTAGAGAATCCTCCATTCTAAAGTATAACTACTCTGAGACGATATTTGATGAGTTTTTGTGAATCCTTGTCTGAGTGCCTCGCCTAAGGAACCTAAAACAAAACAGCTGGAAAGAAAAATAACTGCTCAGAGTCCTTCCACAAGCACAGAGGACACTTTATTTTCTACTTCACAGAGACTGCTCTGCTTTTACATGCAGCAGAATCTCATAATTTTGTACTTCATTATTTATATATTGGGTAAGCCACACAACCCATGCAAAAGTTAACAAGTTTTTCCCACATCCAGTAAAAAAACTTAACAGCAGATGATAAAAGGATGCTTTATTTTCAATAAATCACTGGTTTTGCAGAAACAAAAGTCATGGCTTTCACTTGACTGCTAATAATTAAAACTAAAACTGAATTGTCACCATTAATTAAAACTAAGTCCCAGATTCCACTGTACTTCAAGATAAGCATAATGTTACATTCCTCAAGAATACACTTTCTTTTCAGAAAAGAGTTATAATGCTGCCAAATAAATTTCTTCACCTTCCATGGGGAAGTATGTAAATAGTGAAATGGAAAATGTTATATAAAAATAAATTAATCAGCCAGAAAGATTTTTTTTTTAAATTCATCAGTATGAAATTCTACTAATTTGGAATCCAATCAAGACTGTGCTACAAGCACAACTATGGGTCAATACCATATCTCCTTCAAGAGATATTTTCAGTATTTTCAGTTTAAAGAATTCATTCCCTTCATAGGGTCCAAGGTCAGCATAAAAGTACTTTTCTGAGTAATAACTAAACAGAAACAAATCACATATTGCAGATACAGAAACAACATTTAATCAAAGATATAAACATTTATCCAGATATTCAATTCAGGTTCTGAAGAACTGTTTTGTGTTTGCCTTCATTAACTCATTTAAAACCCATAGCAGCCTTAGCCTAGACTAAAAATGCCAAACTGAAAATAAAACTAACATTATAGAAAGTAACAGATGGGAAAAGGAAGGGTTTAAACACAAAGCTAAATCCCACTTCTAGAAATTAAGCACCGCAGAACGAACAAAAATCAATTTATTCAAAGGACTAAATCCAGCAACTGAATGACAAGAAACTGATAAATCCTGCAGTACAACACAAAAAATTAAAACATCTGCTTTACTACAATTATTATAAACATGCAGGTTTAGTGCCAGTCATTCTTTTTATGTATAAGGCCATTTTCCTAATCAACACAGAAACAGCACTGCAGATGTGGTATCCACTTCAAAGATTTTGTGCAGTTTGAAATCTTGCACAATTTTCATATACTTGAGTTTAGTTGTTAATTAATACTGGCTGTTGCTTTTCATCCAACTTCTCTCTGTGGCCATGCTTTCATATAGGGGGTTTAAGTCAAATTAATGTCAAATTTTTAGTCCTATAACAAAGCCAAATAAAGACAGAAGTGGGCAGAATTTCCTTACTTAGGAAGTTTCTTTTATTATGGTTTTTTTTAAAGAGAATGGCTGACTGTCACCACTCGGGGCTGAAGGAGGTGTTCCCAGAGAGAGGAGCTCCCTGCTGCACAGTGTGCACAGCACACCTACCCTGGGGAAAGGGAACAGAAGGCTTTAACTCAGGGATCTGTTCCAATGGCCTCTTGCCTGTTCCAGTACACACCAGAAAGAAACACATACAGCTGATAACTCTGTTCTCTGCCCCAGGGCTCAGCAGCCCCCCCTTCACTGCAAGAGTCAAGTTTAGGAAAGTGCAGCAGGTTAAAAGTGGACTCACACAAAAGCCATTATTCCTGCATGGTTTCTGTGTGCTTTACACTTCACTATCCTTATTTTGATATATATCAGATGGACATTTTGACTTATATTTATCAATTCAATAAATATCATAAATTAAAATAAAAAGCAAAGCACAAAACATGAATTCTAATCTTGCCCACCACTGACTTAGTAGGTGAACATGGACTGAACAACCTGTATGGAGGAAATAAAAGGAAAACTGGTGTTTTAGAGTGACCCTAATTCATCACAGGCTTGTGTAGAATTGTCTGCTGTTCTAGAAATTAATTTGGATTCTTTTCTGCAGGAAAACAAATAGAAAATTATTTTTAAGTCAATCCTTCAGTAGACAAGAAAATAAATGCAAAAATATCTTTAAAGTTTTTAACATTCAACTTAAAAGTATAATTTGGTAGGGCAAATAAGGAAATTTACATTGAAATTTTGTTATACATAGTAGTTAAAAAAAAAAAAAAGAATTATGGTATTAATATTGCAGGTCTGAATAAAGTCATGATGTATTTAGCTTCCACCAGCCAGCTTCCTATCTTATTGGAATTACTTTGAACATACCAAAATTAAAATATATAACACAACTGGGATGATACACTTTCAAAGGCTTTCCTTAGTCTGAAATATATCAGAAAAAGTACAAGGAGAGCTTCTCATCATCAAAAGTCATTCAACATCTTTTGCTCCAGGCAAAGGAGGATGAGACTATTCTGAAAAAAATAGGTTGTTTTTTTTATTATTTCAAAGAAGGATTTATTTGAAATTGTCCTTGTTCAAACCTATTTGTTTAAACCTATTTGCCTAAACCAAAGGAAATACCTTTTCAGCTGTCTTAAAAATCTCAGGCCCCTATTCAAATCCTTTCACTGTCTTTCTTTCATCTACTGCACAAGATTTTATCTCTGTGGATGAAATCTTACTCCTTACACAAACGCCTTCAAGTGCTCTCTTCAATGTTAAGAATCCACCTTGAACTCAATCTCGGTGGTTTAATCCTTTCCACAGAACATTTATTGCCAATGTATAAATCCTTAGTTTATGTCCTTCTCTTACCCTGCCTGTGCTGACCATACTCATCCCCCTCTTTCTGGTTTATTATTTCTCTAAAATAACCTTTCCTTCACTTCTCTCCAAAGAAATGTTAATCTAATAAAACAATGAGGTTTTATAATAATCACTCTTAGTAGAATCACTGTTTATATGGTTACACCTACTCCTTACAGCTCTTTAGTTCACAAAACTCCTGAGACCCATGAGTCAGACAGGAGTAATTGGTGACATTTCTCGTGCTATGAGATAGCCTTGGGTACTGCTGATTCAGTCATCCATCTAAGGTCCCAATTCCTGTTGGCATCAGCCACAAATTCCTGACCTTGCACAGTAGATTCACCTCGAAGGATCATGTCCAATTTAATGCTTCATACTTTCCATGGCAGAAACTTGCTGAACTTTTTGACATGGAAAACAGATGCTGAACCTCACTGAAAACAGTCGTTACATTTTAGGAACAATGCATTCATACATTCCCACACTCCAAATAATTGGTAAGTCTCTCAGAAGTCTTCAGACATCAGTCTGACAGGCACACGCTATGTTGTCAATGTACATGAATTTTTCTCACTACTCTGCTCCAATTCACAGCTGTACTATGCAAGGTGCATCAACACTGGCTGCTCTCTACTTATCACAGCATTAATGAGGATCTTTCCAGACTCTCATCCTAAGAGTGGAGGCTGAGCAGTGATTCTATTTATGCAATGAACCAATTTCTGTCTAATTATCTGTCCTCAGGTCTGCTACCACTGTTCCAGGTACAGCCAGTTGCACAATGTTCTCAACATCATGTCTTGCCTGATGCCAACACTGGTTCCTGGAGGCAAAGGACTATATCAATTTATCTAGTTATTTTAGGATGGATGGTGTGCCAGTCTATCTTAGTATTCAAAGCAATTTTACTTTGCCTGCTGACAGTTTCACAGTTAACTTCAGAAAATGTGTGCTGGTGGGTGATTTATTCTTGCCTGTGACTGAATAATATAACCCTTCATTTGAAAGAGGTTTTAGGCTGTTAATAGGGAATATATTTCCTATATAATCAGAAATAATACTTTTTTTATCCTTCAAACTTAGGCTTCAGCTTACAGTGGATTGTGTTTCTTGACTGCATCTTTTGTGTGTTGGTCTTTGTCAGACTTAACAGATGAAACTGCTCTTGCTGTGAGGTGAGTCACTGTCCAATTACCAAAGAACTGTTTTGCTAAATAACATAAGCATTTATTGTTGTATAGCATTTTCTATTCAAGAATGGTTAAAGTCTACATTAAAACATCACAATCCTCTGTGTTATATTTGTTGTTCTCATATTCAGTGCACAATTAGTAACTCTTTCAGTGATATTTTCCACAGACTCCTTTCTCAGACTAGCTGAGATTCTGTTGTCTTTCCTTGTGAGAGCAGTGTAGGTGGCGTAGCAGCATTCAGTGTCTAGCACCTATTGAACATTCTAGAGGACCTTTGTTCTTTCAAGGGTTTGTATGTTTTCCTCTGAAGCTACATCTCATATCCAATATCCCTTGGGAAGCTGCTGCAGGGACTCCCAGACATTTTTTGCCTTGGTGAAGTTCTTGTTGTACACTTCATTTCATAGTGTGGTCTCTAAAAGATATGCATTGCACTATCCATGACATTGCATGTGGGTCAGGTTAAGCTAAATTTTTGTAACAACCAAACTGGAATGTAGTCAGCATTTAAAGGAGGGGGAAAAAACCCAACAACCCAAACCCATTCCCCTTCATACTTCCCCTCTACCCCTCAAATAAAAACAAAACCAAAAACAAACAAAAACAAACAAGCAAACCCAAAATCAAACAACAACAACAAAAATACATGTAAGAAGATATGTAGGTACACAGTGCATCTATGCCAGAGGTGGGTGCCAGGTAAAGATGGTGGGAAAATGAAGAGTGGTAGATGGCTTGGGTGAGGGAGTCCGTTTTCATTTATTGAATGGAAGTCCTTGCAGCTGAACAAGGTCTGTCCTTGAAAGTATTTCTATGTCCAGTAAAATATGAGGAAAAAGTCTCTGTCTGTGCTATTTTAGTCCCCACATTAACCTTCTAAAATGAGATTTTCAAAATACCACACTTCTAAATGAGAATAAGATGTAGCAGCATAAAAAGGCTTCCTCTGTGGCAGAGGAAGAAATGTAATGCATAAGAATTTATGAGTGCAAATTGGCAGTTTAAAATAAAATATAGAACATATATTTGCATTCCTAGCACAGGAAAGGTGAAAACCCAGAATACCACCAACTTTTTCTAACAAATAGTTTTTGTTTGCTATTCAGAGTGTCTTTTAGAAATTCTCCAGAGCTGTCAGAGAAAACAGTTATCTTCATTGGCAAGTACCATGCAAACACACATGCAATACAAACTGTGAAAATAGCTAATCCAAATGACATTTACTTCCCACTTTTGTCAAATGCCCAAATCGGCTGATTCCATAAAGATCAAGGAGTCAGGCAATGTTTAAAATTATGATGTTTCTGTATGTGCACTATTTTACTTTTTGGTCTCAACAGATTTCCTACAAATCTGAATTTTAAATCATTTCTGTTAATGAACCATAGGGTGAAACTCCCCTACCGATCTTATAGCTATGAAGCAACAAACCCAGTCTGGCAAAGTGAATCATAATACTTAGCATTTGAAGAGATAACTCTAAAAAGAGAGATGTGAAAGCCAAAATCACATTTATAGACATTTCCCCCTCCTGCTTCTTCAACTGCACCAAGTGTGAAATTATTTAAGGCCAAATCCTCACTAAGCAAAGCAATGTATGCTCAGTGCAGCATGAAACCACCATCCTTATTATCACAGAAACCACTTACAGTGAAAAAACGAAAATTTCAGTACACACAGTTTTACCAGAAAAAGAACAACTAATTCTATGAACATTCACGGCTGAGTGGTGCTGCTACAAAGATGGTAACATTTGCCTCAACAGAAGCAATGCCTCCCTGGATCTGTTCATTGTCTCCCTTATCTGTTGCTTCAAATATCTCATTATTTACCTTCAAATATTTCCAATTTTTTTCAGCCAACTAAATATGAACTTGACTAGGTCTTGTAACTAGTAAACACATTTACAAATAAAATATTTACCAATAAAACTCTCAAAAATGTGAAAGTCACCATTATTCTGAGGCCTTACAAAGGGACCACTTTTGCTAACTGATTTTTACTGTACTCTTAGCTATGATGGTTTCACTGGCATTTTTTTTCCTTCTGTGAACTCTTTGCTCTCTATTCCTCTGTGCTTCTTGGGATTTGTGTGGATGTGAGGAGCACGCCCAGCCCTTGCCTGAGTGCTTATACACACTAGCAGTGTTCATGGAGGAAGCAATGAACTATGCTCACCAGCTTTCCTACAGTCTGTTGCAGAAGTCATTAACTTCTTTATGTCAGCAGCAAATGGCATTTTGGGCAGAGTAATAAATTCTTCAGCTTTGTGACTTAGGACTGAAACATGCTTTATGAATAGCTTGGTCCATGTTTGAGATTTATACTTGATTTTGGTTTTCCCCCCACTCTGGATTTTCTGAAACTTCAACATTTGAGAACAAAATTCTGCTCCCCTCCTGATATTATATTAATTATTCATAATTAATTGGTTGGAGATCTCTATAGAGGAGTCTGGGCACTTTTGCAGCTCTGTCTATGCCAAAAGCTGAGGAGAGGGGTTCTGGCACTGACGTTTCCTGGCAAAAGATGACAAACATCTGCCTGTTCCACCACCAGTTTGAAATGTGCTCGAACATCTTGTCTGGATCCTTCCACAGTCTGCCGGCTCACACACATCAACATTGGGATATCCAGTGTGGTGCCAGCTTGGCCCCTGATACCCCCAAGAAGATTGACACACACCCCCAAGCTTAGGACCTTCATTTACACTCTACAAGAGCCATGCACTGTTTTCAGACCTGTGGAGTAGCATCTCTGACTTGTACAAGGAAATGAAGGAATGCTGAAGCCTAGACACCGCAAATCCAAGATACCCAGTGAAGGTACTAGGATGTTTCAAGGATCTGTCTCTTCAAATCATTATCCTGTCTTGCTGTGATCCACATTTTATGGTAAGAATGAGCAGCAGTAACATCCTCATTTCAATCACTGTTCATTCAGGAGAATGGTCTTGTCAACAATTTATTTTTGCAACAATATGTAAGATAATTGGACTAAAAAAGCAGTTTAATTGAAACAAAAAACGTGGTGTGATGCACCATTAAATAAGGCCATGCAATTTGGAATTAATCATTCTCCCCAGAACATACTTTTAAATATAGATGAATAGATGAATTTACATGTCCAGAAGCTTATTTTTCCTTATATGATCAATGAATTCTGGTATTTTTATCTGACTGTTAGCTTTTTAAGTGAGAATTCGGGGTATTTAAATAAAACATGACATTTTATCTAGGAGAAGAATGATTTTACTTTAAAGATTAACCTGAAACATTTTTCTACTCTTTCATTTCTGTGAAGGGGTCAGAGAGTCAGGCTCATTTGAAAAATAATCCTGGACAACAGAGGAATCCCAGAGGTTTAAATCAGTCTTTTCTTAACTTCACTTGTAGTTGGACCAAGACCTGTCCTAAATGAACCATGGAAGCAGACCCTCCTTGGAGGTTTGTGCCTCCAGCAAAAGCCTTAATGCAAGAGAATCAATATCTTGAGTATGACAGCAGTGACTTGAGCACAGAGAAATCCTGGATACAGCTGGAGATATGTATAAGCTCAAAAGATACAATATAAATTAGAGATTGTTGTGCAAAGCATCCTCTTGTCTTTCAGTAAATGCTGTCTATGTAGTTCATGCAGCGATATTCACTAAACATTCTGAACGTTATAAAAGGGCCAACAATTTTCTTGTTGTTTTAGCTTGCTTTCACAAGATTAATTACTGGCTACCTCTTAGAGTGTTGGAGTGGCAGCAGCTCCTGAGGGAAGTCAACCCCGACTAGTTGAAAAACCACTTTCCCAGAGTGAAGCAAAGTGGAAGTAAATTGTGTCTGCAGCAAAAGTGCCTTCTGACATACCATCCACCTTCAGACTGAAGCATTTTGACACCTCCTCCTGTGTCAAGCTGCCCCTTCACGAAAGGTGGGTGGTAATTAAGGCAAAACCTAAGCAGAAATGGTCCTGTGCTGGCTCAATACCACTGCGCTCTGAAAACCTTGTAGCCAGCTGCAGCGCTGGCTCTGTGAGGATGTGAGGGATAACATGACCTGTAACCTCCATCTCACTGCACTGTTGCAGTTGGCAGGGCTGGATGGCACTGGGCAGCCGTGGTGTATAAGTCAACAAGTGTGGGTGCTCCTGCATGTCACCTCAAAGGTTTCTTGCAAGGCTGGCACAAGAGGCTGCACAGTCTCTGATTTCTCCCTACGTGCTCAGCTCCTCTGTCTACCATGGGAGAGGAATGCAGCAAGGGCAGTAAAATGACTTATGCTGACATGGTAGTATTGCTAACAATATCTGAGCATGTGTGTATGATTTGCAAGAGAAAAGAGAGAGAGCCTTTGGAAGCCAGAAATACTTGATAGGTACCGGTAATTTCCTTCAGAATTACACAAAGGTAATATTGAAGATATTTGTCTTAATACTACTAAATCTCACATAATGACTTTTTTATTGACAAAGTGTTTGTCTAAGTAAGAATCAACACCATGTATTAGTAAACAATAAGACTACTCAACTGTTAATTACAATACTACATTGATTAAACTAACTCCTTGATTTTTTTTACCCAGTGTTTGTATCTAGAATCTTGGGCTTTTACATTCTTTGTTGTTATATTTTTAAACAATTACTTAACCACATATGTGTATATGTATGCATATACCTGTAACTGTTAAGTGATATAGAATTGCAGCAATTAATGGTCTACAGTGATGGCCCACACAAAAGAAGCAAGCATCAGTTCCACATCATAAAAGCAGTCACTTAACAAGATAAACAAAGGACAGGTCAACTGCAGCCCAAATTAAGCACGTCAGAATGATCAATGCAGACAAACCAGTAACATCATCTATCCCTAATGCAGTCTTGGGAAAAGTCAGACAAGCCAGACCAAAAAGCACTCCTTTGAAACGTCATAAATATCAACACTCCACTCTCCTAAGAAAAAAATAAACAAGCAGACAGCAACAACTGGCTGAACACTGTTTTTTCTAGAAGTAGCTTAATTATATCAACTTTTGATTAATGTCATAAATAGCAACACTGACAGTATCAATCATTGATAGAGCTTCTTTTGTGCATTTTACATCAAGGATAAGCTATCTAACATTAACCTCAGTGAGAGCTTGCTGCTGAAATCAATCTTCCCAGTTAAAAAAAGTGAAGTCAGGTGTGAAAAGAGGAAAATAAAATGCTTATGATATCCTTGTGCTTCTCCTGCTGGAGAAATGCATTACAGACCCCAGTGGCAGGCAATTTCTGGCTGAGGATTTTTACTGGCAGCCAGTACACTTATTAATTACCATCACGTGAAGCCCGACAAAAAACCTAATAACAGAGTACTCAACACGTAGCCTGGGGATCTATCCAGATGCTTAAAATTCAGTACAGGAGTTTGGAAAGGATTTGTCAGGGTTCTTGGCTGCCTCTGGTGCCACGGGACCAAGTTCTGCCGTGGTGGCAATGCCTGGTCCTGACTGCCCCTTACTGGCCTGGCCTATGTCTGCCCTCACCTCCCAGCTTGCCTTCCCCCAGGGAGGAGACCAGCTCTTGCTGCTCCCCTACAGAATCATGTAGGAGATGATTTTAAAACATCTCTTTTAAATGTCAAAGCACTTTCCCCAGCTGGACATGTTATGTGGTAATGGGTTCTTTCTTGGCCCTTGATTCAAGGCCAGACAGTACACTTTATGCTCAGTGCGGGAAAAGGAGGAAGAATTTTTTTCCTGCCTTTTTTTCCATTCTGTTTTGTTCTGTAAGCAGAGCAATTATGGTCATGTACCAAAAAAGACTTTCCAGCTGTGGAAAGTCCCACAGGAGAAATTTTGAGAAAGAAGCTGCCTCTAGAGTATTCTGACAGAGGGTTGCTCTCTGCTTAGTGCACTGCCAAGGCAGATAACTGACCCTCCAAGAAAGGCACCACAGCACTGAACTCCAGATGTGACAGCTGGAAGGACATAGCAACATTTGTGACATTCACATGCTTTTGAATAACTGACCCTCAGGAATCTCACCTGTCCCTGCATCTCCAGTGGAAACATGATACTAGGCTTGGCCATACCTCAAGGCATTTCTCAAGGAAGTCCAAATATAGAAGGAGAAAATGCATGGTGCTAAAATGGTAAAAAAGTGATAAAGATATTTCCAAGAAATCTATTAAATGCTCAAGATGTGTTAGGCTTCTGACAGCAGCTAGCCACATCCAGAAGAAAAAAACTGCAGCTGCTAGAATATCAGGACTGCATGATTTACAAAATTATTTCTGGGATGTCCCAGCCTTGTGCTCAACATTGATTCACTTCCTATGTTCTGGCCAAAGAGCAGTGCTCAGAGCAACATGTGATACACTTTTCTGAGGGCTTCTTATTATGGGGCCACAGCAACTCTTAACTAGGGTGTTTCCAGTAGGATATGCCCAAAGCCTCTGTCAAAATATCTCAGCACTGCTCTCAATAATGATTAGAGATATTGAGAGGTTTTTCATGCATATATAGATATATGCACAAATATAAAATACATCATCCAAATTTCTGATGTTTATATCTTTGGTAAAGATTGCGACACTGTGATAATATTAGATAGGAGTATTCGCCACTCAACTCTTCACCTCATACCTGCACTCATGCCCCTAATCCATGGGACCTGCCATGGACACCACTAAGAATTTCACACCACTCAACAAACTCAGGCAGTTCCCATCCCTTCCAAAAACCCAGTTTGGCAGAATCATCTTTTCTCCTTCCTCACCAGCTGTGCAACTCACACACATTCATGACTTGCCTTGCCCTTAAACCTCCTGATGAGAAGGCTGGATTCAGTCCAGAAACAACAGGACAAGGAAGAGTTACAGACCAAAGTGCAATTTTACTCCAAGTTTTCCACATCCCGTAAGTCCACACTGAGACTGTATTTCCTCTTATTCAGTAAAGGACAGTGTAGAGGCGGTGAGATACCAGCAAGAGGAACAGAAAGGCAGGGGTGGGCAATGGCACAACTAGGACTGATGCAATGAAGCATCCTAGCTCCCACCTTTCCTTTCTGGCTCCAGACACAGCTTCAAAACATCTGAGGCAGCAGGAAAAATTAAGTCCAGCAGTAATTTGCAAGGGAAATACAATTAGTGCATTAAGATTAATTCTCTAAATAACTTCTGTTGCTTCGTCACAATAGTGCCTTCCCTGATGGCTGCTAAGAAGGACTCTCAACTCCACAGGAGACAGGTGATAAACACCACTAAGAGTTACTTGATGGCTGGTTTTCTGAACAGAAGCTCTGCTGGAGTCCTGTGTCTTTGAGTAAAGGGTGTGCACTGCTGCCACACTTTTAACCTTTCAGAAAGGCTGTGGAGAAAGAAGGACTGCCACTAGGGTGCTGAATATCCAAGTACTTTTCTGCATCCCAGGGATATGGAGGACATCTTTACTGTGTTTTTTGTTTTTCTTTTTGTTCTTTCCCAAACCAAGTTGCAGATTATTTTAACTGCTTTATTTTGAGCCGGCATTATGAGCACAGTTTACTTAACTTTGACATCTGGCGCCTGAGACCACACCACTTATTAAGAGCAGCAAAAGCCTAAGGCAACTCTACAGGCTAAGACATTTAACAAAGAGAATATTACATGAAATCTGTATTGTCTTACACAAGACTCTTGAACATCCAATTTGTGTTGTCTTGAGTTTGTCCCAGAGTTCATTCCACAGTTACACCACTGGCTTTCTAGAAGTAGTATCGATTTTGAAGAATTAAAATATGTCTAGTGGAAAGAAAGTTTCAAACTTTGTATGGAATTCTAAATGTTTTAAGGGAATGTTTCAAGAAGTGACTATGTTCTTACAAAGAGTATACTCCAATGTGGTGAAACCTCACCTGGAGTGCTGCGTCCAGTTCTGCAGTCCCCAGAACAGGAAGGACAGTAACCCATTGGACTGATTCCAGATGAGGCCACCAAGATGTTTAGAGGGATGAAGCACCTCTCCCATGAGGAAAGGCTGAGAGAATTGGGATTGTTCAGCCTGGAAGAGAGGAGGCTTAGAGGTCGTCTAATTATAGACTTCCAGCACCTGAAGGGAGCCTACAAGAAAGATGGAGAGAAAATTTTTACAAAGGCATGTAGGGACAGGATAAGGAGGGATAGCTTCAAACTGAGAGTACCTAGTAGTAGGTTTAGATCAGATATTGGGAAGAAATTCTTTACTGTGAGGGTGGTGAGGCTCTGAAACAGGTTGCCCAGAGAAGCTGTAGATGCCCCATTTCTGGCAGTGTTCAAGTCCTGGTTGGATGGGGCTCTGAGCAACCTGGTCTAGTTAAAGGTGTCCTTGTCTACAGCCAGAGGGTTGGAACTAGAGGATCTTTGAGGTCCATTCCAAAACAAACCATTCTATGATTCTATGATAATGGCTTTCTTTGCACTACAGATACCAAAAACATGACTATTTTTGTGTTGACAATTCTTTTTCACAGAAATGTTGGAAGAATCATGGAAGAAACCGTCCAAAGAAGTGAACTTGCAGATACTGCCATTATAAATACCAGTTCAGCTGCTCTTTATAGGATGCTACATACTAAGTTTGGCTGTGACTGGCTTCTGAGTCTGAGTTTTCTCCAGCAGCACTGCAAGTTTTCAGCATGGCTTTTTGAATTATCGGTTTATAAGAACTTTCAAAGTAAAACCTATTAAATCAGCTACTCAAAGAGAATTGACTTATCATAGCTACCTACCACCTCTTCTTCAGATGAAACACTGAAACAGATGCACTTTACAGGAGAAAGAAAGAAATTGCAGCAGAAATAACATGAAAGGAGAAGACAAGCTGTCCTCAGACACAGCCATCTGTGACTGTCACAAAACCTTAGTATTTAGTATATTTAAAACAGTGTATTTCTTATGTAGAGCATATTTTTATATTTACCTAAATGTTAGTAATTTTAAACTATATCTTTATTTAACCATTATTTAGTATCTTTTTGTGGTATAAGACACAAAACCTTAGTATTTCTGTGCTGCAATGAAAATTATGCCGCATGGTCACATATTTTCCATCACAACTAAAGTAAAACATGAGTAACCATGCAGTCCCTTCCTGCAACCTAGAATCCATCCATCCATCCATCCATCCATCCATCCCTCCATCCCAGGTCCCTCCAAGAGTGAGTTAGCCCTTTCACTGGTGTCATGTTACAAATCCATTAACTGGAAGGGCTCAGATAAACCAAATGACAGGTATTGATATAACCTGAAGGGCAAAGAACATGAACTCCCCACACAACTGTTAATGAGCAGCAACAGTGACTGTACGAATTCACCTATTCTTACCCTACAGAAGTTTTAGACTCAGAAGAGGAAGAAGGAGAGGAAAAGAGAGCGAGGAGCAGGTTGCATGCCTTGTACACACTGCTGGGTACAAGAGCATGTTCAAGCAGTTACCAGGGAACCATTAGAGCACATTTGATTTGGTTTATGATGAGTGCTTGAAGACCTGTTGCTAAAACAAAGAAAATTGTTTGCAGCCAGAGAGAGGCAAACAAAGGGGCTTGGACTTTGCCTATACCTTGGACTAAGACCCTAAAGCCCTTTGCTTTCTTACAGAATATTGTATCAAATGGCTTTCTGTAAGACAAGAAACTGGTAAGAGTTAACTTCTGTGGAATTAAAAAATGCTTGAAACTTCAGTGGAATTAAAAAATGTTTGAAATAAAATCCTTCTATGAAAGATGAAGACCAGTTTTCAATACAACAGTTGATTAAAGGCCTGTTTCAATCAAATATTTAAGCCATTCTTGTCTAAACTGCTTAAAGACAGAAAAATACTTATTAAAAGAGCTCTCTGTGTTTCTTGGCAACAGACTGTTTGGTTTGTCAGAGTGAAATGTGTTTTCATAGGACCTCTGATGGAGCTTAGCAGGAAGGTAATACACACAAAAGCCATTTGACTTGGCAGTCTGAAGTAACTAGTTGCAGAATGATGAATGGTAACACTACATTTTCATATTTATATAGTACTTATATTATTTGTATAGTACCTTTTAAAAATAGTAGCACTTTTAGATTTTCCACAACAGAACCCTAAGAACTTCGAGTACCCCTGGAAAGGCAATCCAGTGCTGTACCAAAAGGGTCATCAGGGATTTAGACCTGAGAGGAATCAGCCTTCCCCCAGGCTGCAAGATACTCTTTGCTTTTTAATTACATTAGATTCTGGGAGACTACAGGAAAAAAAATGTATGCTTCCTCTGTATTTCCTTGTCCCAGTTCTTGAATGAATAAATTGCAAGCAATGTCCCAAACACTACAGACTCCAGAGTTCACTGCACTTCCCATGCTAATGATACAGTAATTGCAAGGTATATTGTGGCAATGAACACAACATGATCATGGCTATAAGCACTGTTTGATCACAGATACAACTCTACACATGGCCATAGCAGCAAACCTTTGAAAATGAATCAGTGATTACATAATATATATTCCAAATAAGTCACTTTCAGATATTTGAATAGAAATATTTGTGGCGTTACAAGGCCTTATGATCTCCCACATTTATCACATTCCAAGAGCACAGGACTTTGAAAGATATTAAACCTTTCATTACAGAGGGAAAGTCAGCACTAGATGGCCCTCAGGTTTCCCCAACAATGGACCTTAACAAACTAGCATCAACATTAAGTAGACAGACAACAGCCAAAACTATGTCATATCAGTCTTTCAGATTTTGTAAGTTGTGGCTGGAGATGTTCACCAAATGCAACCTATGTTGAAGACTTCCTCTCATCTGACTGTAGGAACTTGCTTTTTAGCTCAGCTAGGCAGTTATAGCAATAAAAAGCCAAAACCCACAAGCAATTTCTCTGGTCACTGAAATGCTGGGGTCAGGTCTGTTGTCCGGGTGAATTTGCCTCAGCTGAGTCACTCACAGGAGGAATTGCCTCCTTGCACACCAGCGAGTCTCTTCCACTTAATAACAGCTGAGCTGCCAAAGCTTTTTGTAATCTTAAACCCATCAACAGGTTTTTCAGAGGAGATGTCAGACCCCCTGGATTCCAGCAACCCCTCCTTTGTAATTTTATCTGTGTGCACAGAGTGCAAGAGTGCAGCCCAGACGAGGGGTGGCAGCAGGCACTGTGGTGTGATGCACAATGCTGCAAATTCCTTGGCAGAGCCCTGGCTTGGGGGATTCATTTTGGGCTCCTAGGGCAAACTGAAAACAGACAAAAATGCATTTGGGATCAATCCCAATGTTTCCCTTATCAATATTTTGATGGGGTTTTTCCCTTTCTTAAACACCTTATCTCAGAGGGGCTACCACCATCAGTGACAGGCTTGGCCTTGGCCAACAGTGAGTCTGTCTTGGAGCTGGCTGCTCCATTGGACATTGGGGTAGCTTCTAGCAGCTTCTCACAGAAGTCACCCCTATAGCCCCTCCTGGCTACCAAAATCTTGCCACACAAACACAACACAGATAAATAAACTTTATATCTGAAACCTTTTCACCAAACTTGTGAAAACTAGTCTCACTTGTGCACTAACACTGATTTTCTGTTAACACAATTTAAAATTTAAATTTTTACAGTTGAGGGTTTTTCCACTATATCAAAGAAGACGGTGATGCTCTCTCTCCCAGAGAAACCAAAATATAGTTTGTGTGTTATTTAAGTTAGTAACAAATCACATACTAGTAGAAGTAATTTCTTGTTATAGTTTGGGAAGGAAGCAGGAAATACTGACACCTCAGGGGAAATGCAAATAACAAAAAGTAATTAGTCATATTCCTTTCTGGCCAAAAGATTAGATTTTGTATCTATGCACTTATTAAAAGTTTTATTAAGTGACAACAACTGGCAGAGACTCTCTAATTGTGACCAGGAGATAGCAATAAAGATGTTTGTCTTATATCAGGTAGTGCATTTTCTGAAGTGCTGAGGAGCCTTTATATTGGGTCTCAAGTCAGGTCTCAGGAGATGAAACATCTTTTGAAAATCCAGGATCTATTATTAAGCCACTCTGTTCTACAGCATTAGTCTGACAGCTTTGTGATATCTGATATGATCAGCTCATGACAAAGAAACAGAAGCTCTGTCCTAAAAAAAGAAAAAGGGAATATTGTTCAAAACTAGCTTTTTTCAGTGAAGATGCACAGCATTCTACAACTGACTTCTGTTTATACTCAGTGCCACTCATGATTTCTCCAAGAATTTAATTTCATCTGAATTTAAGAAACTATTGCAGAAGTAAGCTTTGGTCACCCACCGATAGTTTTCAGATATGTCCTGCTAATGCTTGTACCAAAGTGCAGCTTGGCTCTGCCTCAGAGCTGTTCTCCTGAAGGGGATCGTTCACACCTCCTGCACAACTTTCTGCACATCAGCAGACAGCAGCAGCCAACACATGCTCATGGTCTGGCTGCATGGAGCAGCTGGGACTTTCTTCTTGTGCTGGAAGATATTTTAGACTCAGCATAGAGCTACCAAAACCTCTGTGGCCACTAGTAGAGATGTGATTGTCCTGGACACATCCTGGAGATTTTTCTTATTCTGTGGGGAGAGCGGAGAGTGTTTGTGGCAGAGCTGGCAAACAGTTTACACATTTGCTGAACATTTTCAGAAATAATTTCTTTCTGAATTTTGCACTGATAGATTTCTCAATTTTCATGTTAGATTTCATGTTCCTCATTAGATTAAGACCTAATCTTAAGTAACTCTTTTCCTCTGTAACAAATAGCAGGAAGCTAAGCTCCCTGTATGAATACTGGTAGGCATGACCTGCACGGCAAAAGATCTTTAGTTTTAACTTATTCAAAGACCACAGGTCCACTTACATGCTGAGTCTTCATCAGCCCTGGATGGTACCACTTTACACATTTCTGTGGGTTTTTTGGAAACACATGTTGATACCCCTTAACAGCTTCATTTTCCTTCCCATGTCTGCAGCTACTTCTTTTACTGACTTTTTTCCAAACTAAAGCAAATGCACTAAATGCAAAGGCAACCTGTGTAATTTAATTACTATTTTTAGTTCTTTTATGAAGAAATATATACTCTCAGTGTGGTTGTCAATCTTAAAAACATACCTCTGAGACTCTATTGGAAAGAAAACAAATACAGATATACTGATGGTGTTTTAAGTGTCTCGGGGCTAAACATCAAAATATGTAAGACTAGTTCAGGCATTCAGAAACTGATGCATTGTTTCATCTTTACGTCTCAGAAACACAACTTAAAAAAACCAGCTTTAATAAATGCAAAATAATGAGTGCCCCTCCAGAATTTCTTGAAAAGTTCTTGTACAGAATAATCAGATTGAATTTATTTATTTCAAGAAAGTAAAATTCCCCAAAAGTGAGCAGAAGCTAAGGGGGTTTTTTAGTCAGTATTATAGGATTTCCAAACAAACTACTGAGAACAGCTATCATTGCTAAGTAACTCTCCAACTTTTCCATGAACTTGTACCAAAATCCAGTTAGTTGTCTTTCTTTCCCCAACCCATACTTCTATGCAGCAGTACTAAAATGTACTCATTTGAGCTAACATTGCTGCAGGATTTCAATCAGAAAGGTTATTTTTTTTTTTTTGCCCTCCTTTGGCAGGTTATTTTAAGGTGCCAATTCAGATTTTTGGCACTGCATCAAATCTTTCTGCAGAAAAGCTGTCTCTATTCTCCACAGGGCTGTTAAATGTAGAAATAATACACTTCATTCTGCACAGATTGTAATTTTTCCATTATCCTATTACTATATTTTTCCACCATGCTCTTGACAGCCTTCTTGGCTCTGTCTTACCAGAAGAAAGGAGTTTATTCATTTGCTTTGTCTTGATAACATTTTTACCACGAAGGTGGTGGCAGCCTTTGGTACCCACAGCTTACTTTGCAGAAGAAAAGAGAAGAGCAGTAGCTGTGGCTGCACTGTGGACACGTATATAGTTCACAGCTCTATATTTCATGGGAAGAATAAATCTAATAACTGCAGCAATTATAATAATGTCAATGATGTGTGCAGTGACATTTTACAATGCAGGAAGGCTTTCAGACCAACCTCGACTCCAAGCATCACTGTGTGAAAAGAAATGCCCCTGAATGGTCCCTACCTGAAATGCCCTATGAAAACAAATAAGGACCCATTTCTTTTTTCACAAAGGCTTCCATCTTACTGCAACAAACCCCTCTATCAGCATGTCTCTTTGGACAATAAGGTGCTGCTAAATGGCAGTCACACTTCAAAAGCTCAAAAAAGTGAGAGTATTAAGTAATGTATCAATGTGAACAAATTCACTAGGAAAATGCACAATGCCACAAATCTGTTATCCCAATTTTAGATGCTTCATTTCTCCTTCATGCCTTACCCCAAGGACTGAACTGCAGTGCTACTTCAGGTAATCGAGTTGGAGCAAAGCACTCAGGGAAAGTGAAGACTTCTGACCTGAACTGCACAGGAGTCAGGCTGTGTCCAGCAATATTTCCTCTGCAGTGTAAGTTATTCTTATTGTGTCAGTTCAGGACACTGGGAAAGCAAACATTTAGAAATGGGATATGTCAAACTTATCAACATAATTGTTTGGGAAGAGAGAGACAACTGTTCTGCTTTCTCTGTTTCGTCAGGAATTAACCTGCCTTTTTGGATTTTAAAACCAATTCATCATAGCTCAAATCAGTTTTGATCAGTAAGCAAATGTTTCATTCCGTTCCATCCCTCGTATAACTTTATTAAAAACAGGAGTTAGATTTTTAAGATTTGTTGGTTGGATGTTTGGTTTTGAGAGCTATGGCCTTCCAGAAACAGCTTCTTTAGAGGTCAATGTGTTCTGGCAAAGGCAAGCACAGCAAAACTCCCAGGCAGTGAACTGCAACATCTGTGCTGGGGAGGCGGCTGCTCTCCTCATGGAGCACAGGATCACCCTACCGTTGTTTCCTTCAGCTTTCCAGTCTTAGACAAAGCTTCAAACTGCTGTCCTAACAGAGGGGATCCCTCACCCAACGGCATTGAGGGAGATTACAGGAGAGACTGGACTGTTTCGGCCTTTGATCTCTCAGAAAGGCAGCTTGAAGAATATTTGCCAAACTTCTTACAACCAGGAGCTCACAGCAAGTCTTGTACAAGGAGAAGGTTTTAATGGGTTTTGTTGCCCCTGTACATGCACAGGATTCAGAGCAGCTGGTAGGATTAAACACCATTCCTTTCCTGCTGCACCAACAGTTTTTGCCATCTGTATGTTAACAGCCTTAGCTTTATAACATTCAGTGTTACAATTGTCTTTGGGAGCTGAAAGATGATTGAAATTTTAGCCCTTATAAAATGAACATTTTCCAAATCACTGTGTCATGAAACAGTCACTTAAGCTAACAGGAAAAAAAAAAAAAATAACAGAAAGATGCCAGTTCAGAAGTTCAGGTGAACTTGAAAACAAAAGAGAAAAGAAGATCATACAATTATGCTGCAAATGTGTCATTCTGTTGTGTTGAATCAGCCCTTCAGTGGGACAAAAGGCTCAAAACTGTGCTAAAAAGCCAGAAAAGAAACCCAAATCCATTCCAGACTGAGCCTGATGAGAACTTGTCAGAGCAATTAGTGCAGGTCGCTATTTAGCAGGCAGCTGCCTTGCAGGTCCTGCAACAGTGAGTCTGCTAGCCCACCTTGAACATCAGGTGCCACTGGAAATAGCTGCATGGGGAGGCCAACAGCTCCATACAAACAGACTTTAAGTGTGAATGGAAGTACTCAATTTCACTTGTATTTGTACCATGGCACCACTGGCTTTAAGTCCATCCTTAACTCCTAAGGCCTTGAAAAAAACATGCAAAATTGTAGGGTAGATATTAACACTGCTGGAAGAAGTAATGCTGTCAGAACCTCTCAACAGGTTCATCTGTTCTTTTCTTGTTCTTCCTCCTGCTTAAAAAAAGCTGGTGACAAACAGAGGATGATACTCTTTTGCCTACTGAGAGATTCTACGTATTGAAGCTGCAACTCAATTATCTGTGAAGCTTTTCAGAAATCTTCAGCACTGCAGCAAAATTTAGCATGGATTAGCTTCCAGCTGGGAAAATAATAGGTAGAAGTTTTGTGCCTTTATTCATTGGAGAAAAAATACATGGCTATTTCTACATAAAACCGTAACAATTTATTTTCTGTGTATAAATAATTAATGATTACTTGATGTAGGGGAAGGTGGTAATGATTGTGCAATTCAGCCCTCGACCTGCAACATTGTATGCCTAAATCTTTTGGCCTCATGCATATATTTAGCCTTACTCCTTCAACCCAGAAGAGCAGAGACATTACGAGAGTGAACATTTTTATCTGAAAATTTATTTCTCAGTTGCTGCAGCATTTTCAGTACCTAGAGCTAGAAAGAAAAACAAAAGTTTGGGGCTTAAATTGCATGGCCTGTTACAGTCTATTTAAATTACTGCTGATCAAAACTCTACGTAGCCACTGTGAATAACACTGGAAATTAGCAAAACCTGTGATTGCCTTGCCCAGAAATTTAAAGTGATACCTGTAACAGTTTCAGAGTGTTTTGGCTCACACTGAGCATGCTTTAAATGAAATTATGCACCTGGTGCTCCTACAGCTCAGGCCCAGCAGCCCCCTGGCACAGAGCCTTTTTGGGACCCTTGTGATAATCTCAGGAGTGTGCTCCTTTTCCAAGGGAAAAAGAACACCATGCCAAGTCCTCAGCACCAAAAAAAACTTACTTCCCTGAGGATCCTACAGGACAAGCTACGTATTGCTGTCAGCTGGGGCTTGGGCAGGTCAGGACCCGGGCAGGGATCCGGCAGGACCAACAGCTTTCAGCTGAGCAACAGGGTAGGCAGGACCCTGCACTGAGCTGTTGCGTCCCTCACGGAAAAGAAGCCACAGAACCACATTTTCTTACTGCACTTGGTGGCTTTATGATGGATGTGCACTTTTGAAAGCTCTGACAGGTAAGAGATTACCATTTTTATGCGACTTTTTTTCTGAGGTAGCCTTGGCATTCCTTGTAGTATGCTGGTATACTTTAAACATCCTTGGTTCTTGTGGTGAGTGGGTTTTACAGGTGCTCTAGTTCCCACCTGTACTGTGTACCACCAAGTCAGTTCTCACAGCCACTGCCAATGAAGAGCATTTTAACCAACGTTCTGGCCCATGATGTGGTCAAACTGGGGGTTAAATTTTAGCTGTAGCAATCTTGTTGATGACGGTGAGGAAAACAGCTTGTTTGTAGATAAATGGTTTGAGCATAAAGTACTGGTTGTTTATTTGCTGTGTAAACTGAGAAATATGAATGCCCAAGCTCTGCTTTTTTTTGATTCAGGGTTGTACTTTTTTGCTTGTTTTCCCAAGCTATTATGCTTGCACCTGAAAGGTTGTACTCTAGTGTGGGAGGTAATTTTGTGGAGGAATAAGTCTGCAGTGTCATCCCAGAATATCCTCCTCTGTCAACATCAGGTTTTTTTTCAGTAAGTGCAGAAATCTTCACTGTTGGGAAGGAGAGAAAATGGTCCAGCCTAATTTTTTGTCTAACTGGGGGAATCACTGAGAGAAAATAAAGTGCTTGTGCAAAGGGGGTATGGGGCTGGGGGAAAGTAAGGAGTGAAACAATTCATATATTTACATTCTGAGATGAGGAAATGAATGATATTCCCCAACACTCCCGTTGATAGTAACACAGTGGTAGCTGATTAGAAGAGGAAGCATTTATGTTAATGATCTTATTTTGTGATTCAATTTTCTTTCAACTTCTACCATCTGTTTAAAAATACGTGTTTCTGTTAGGATGCTAATAAGTACACGTGGTTTAATGCTGCATGCTAGTCACCATCAGCTCTTACTGATTTAAAAGAAAATTATATTTTGCCTCAATCTGGTCTGCTAGATCTGGTCCCTGTTTGAATTACAGTTTCTGGGAAATGCTGGAGAAAGATTTATAGCAATATACATTTGCGTGTCTCTTCTGCTTTATTTGAAAATGGTCTGTCAAAAATGAGTCTGAACTTCGTGATGTTTGGAATTGTGTTTTGGGCCAGGGGACTCACAGTAGGCCAGTGTCTGACTTTTTTCATTAGATGCTGCATGACAGTTTTCATGATTAAAAGAGGCACTCTTTGGGCATTTCCTTCAGCTTACAAGTGAAAATTTATCTGGCTATATTAAACACAAAGCTTCCAAAATGGTAAGTTAATTTGTTGGTGAATGTGAAGTTTCTTCCCAAGAAAGGAAGAAAGTCAGTGGTTTTGAACAGTTTCATTAAACATTAATTAAGAGATGATGGTGAATGCTTTACATTCAGGTTTTGTATGAAACGTTTAATACTTTAGACTTCCAATGGCTATGGCACAAAACCAGTGAAAGTGGTGATGGTGGAAGTTTTCAGCAACATCAAACCCTTCCCTCATACCTGAGTGTTTAAGTTTTCATTTAAGACTTTTCTGCTTCTCAGTAAAAGAGTTTGTGTGAATATGTTTGTGTGTAAACCATTTATTTATGCATCTGTACAAACTGATGGCATGGAATAGGCAGTGAGGTACTCAGCTGAGTCACAGGCACTTTTTTCCTTTTTTCTTTCTTTTTTTTTTTCTTTTTGATAGTCATGTGAATTGCCATTGCTTTCCTCCACAGCCTGCAAAAAGCAAAGGATGCAGTCAAATGCTGTATTTGGCTGGTTCCTGGAGATTTGTATGACTCACCTCTGCTAAAATTAGGTAATTTTAATTTGTAACTTGTTGCTCAGTAAACACAATTGAAAAAAAAACTAAGAGACCAATCAGACACCAAGGGAAGGTGTTGATTTTTGTTTTCTTGAAGGCAAACTTGAAAATCAATGCTATTTACTGGTATTTCTGATAATGTCATAAAATGAACTGTGGATGAGCAAGCTGCAGTATTTTGTATATCTCCCTGGTGTCAGCCTTGTTGCTGCTGAGAGATTTGTGAGAACATATAAACTGTAAATAGGGATTATTTTTCTGCAGATTTGAATCCCAGCAGACAGTATCTTTGTTTTATAGCAGATGCTGGCCAGTGTAAAAATGGGAGTTAACACTAACCTTGCCATTTAAACTCTTAGTGAAAGACACAATCGTTATTAGTTTAACCAAACTTAACAAACTTCAATAAATATATATTTTTTAAGTTAAGGTCTTTCTTTTAATTGTTTTCCTGTGAGGCCTTCCTTTCTTTGAAGGTGATTGTTGAGATAATAGTTTTTCATCTGAAATAACAGCTGCATCAGCCAGGAGAGTTGTAACAGTTTTTGTGCTACTGAAAAATAGACACATCGTCCCAAACCTGAGGATTCTTTTTCCTGAAAGAATGACCCTTAACTCAATTTTAACTTAGTTGAATTCATAGCTGAACACTAAGCAGCTGAAGAATATCCCTGGATTTGCATTTTTATGTCTTTTTTAGTACCAAAAAAATTCATCATGACTAAGTTCATTTTGAGTGTAGTAATAGAACTTAATCAAAAATAACTGTCTAATTCTGAATGTTAGAAATCATACACAAGTCTTACACCTTAAAAAAACTTATTTGCAAAGAGGATTAGATGGGATCTTCTAATTCTCATTCCATTTCATCTGCTTTAGTACTAAACTATAAATATTCATTTGAGTTATGTCACACTTGCCATGCACCCGATCCCAGGAGATGCCGAGTGTCTGGGCCCACGTGGACCACCATCCACGTCCTGCTCAGCATGACTCCTGCCACCTGCTTTAGCCAGCGCTGTTCTGTCTTCTCTTGTCCTGGCTTTGGTTATATGCAATCAGAGTTTCTTCCAAGCTGGCCTCCAGCATATTGCAGTTCTTTTGATGTTTGTGCTGGAAAAAGATGCCATAGCTGCAGCAGATTTCACAGGACATCAAGCCTGTGGAGGCACGCCTGTACTTAGGATTCTACTTTGTGTATTGACCAGGGCCTTACACGTGTGCAAGTAATTGTGTGGTTTAGAAGGCATTATACAACATGAAGTGAGATAAAAATTGCGGGTGTTTGTGTCTTCCTGTGGTTTATGCTGGCGGTCATGGGTGGGCAGGAGGGAACATGCATATGCATGGAAAAATCTGAAATTTTAACACCAATACTGAGGTGAGTCATGCAATGTAACTGCAGCTAAAATTTGTCCACTTGAGGTGTCAGCAGCCCCCACCATTTGATAATATAGAGTGCTGGTGAGATTGGTGAGAATTCTGCTTTTGCATTTGTCATAGTCAGGGCTTTGCAAATTATTACTAAAAATGCTGCTGTGAGGTGAGACTTGAAATGGATGTGCATGGGAAACACAGGAAGGGGACAATATATTAAGGGCACCCAGTGCAAATGGGACAGTGATAGCATGAAATAGCTACTGCTGTCTCTGCAATACTTACACGCAGTGAACAGGACAACAAGCTGAAAAGCATATTTCAGGTAACTCCATCCAAGCAGTTTTCCTTTTAGTGCTTTTTACAGCACTACAGTGCAGCACTGCACCAATAAATGAGATTGATAGCAGGTCTCCTGGAACAAAGGTGCCCCAAAAATTATCCAGGATAGCTTGCCAGTTTTCCAGGGCCTGCCAGAAACAGGCTATGAGCCACATGTGACACCTTTGGAGCAGCAGGGTAACCTGGGGGCTTCAGCCTGTACAAACACAGGAGCACATGCAGTTGTAGAGTGGGGAAGCTGAGGAAGTCACGAATGAAGAAAACGACTGGAAGTTGTTTGCACTGAAGAACAGATCACCTGATATACCATTACCCCCAGTCTCCTCTTGAGATTTTCCTTAAGAAAGTGGGAGCCATTGCTTGAGATGAGATAGACAGCATCACTGGAGAAAGAGCCACCATCAGACTTTCTTGGGAACAGACTGAAGGGAGTCATAGGCTTGGGAAGTCTGAAGCAGTGCCCTTGCTGACTGAAGCAAGTCGAGCCTGGGAACTTCCATGTGTTTGTGTGTCTCTGCTGCTAAATTTGACAGATGGCTCTGCTCAGACAACTTGTAAAGACAAATAGAAACAGTCTTAGAAAGGTGGGAGGAAAACTAAATAGATGAAAAATACCCAGCGAGTCCTGTATTCATCAAACCATGCACTTACTGCAATATTACAAACTTCTAAGACAGACACCTCAAATTGCACTAAAATAACATACAGCATGCTTGATAAAATTTTATTTCTCTTCTGGTTTTTGAGATGCCAGAGTTCCCCTGAGGCATATTTACAAGTTTCCTTTGTAACTAGTGTCAGTAGGAAAACATTACTTACTTGGTTAGAGAGGGGTTTTTCTAGTTCCAGGAGCCGGAGCTTAAAGTAAACCCCATGACAAAAAGTTTCAACATATTGATGAAAGCTAGTGGTGTTGGGGTTTGAAGCAATGATTTTTGTATTAGGTAAGAAAAAGTTAGCCCTTCCTTTCAGTAAGGGGGGACGGGGAAAATTACTGCCTATGAACTTCAGTGAATAAACAGCTATGTAACTTTCTCATGGAGGGCACAGGAGTAAAAATGACCACAATTAAAGCTGGGTTGCAAAATGTGAGAAAGTCCTGACTCAGAAGAGTTAAGCTCTGGGACAAACTTTGTCATGGTAACTGAGCAGTGCTGATCAGGAAGAGGAAAGGTCACTTGGCTTGTGGAGGGAACGGAATTGGGTGCTCTGCTTCCTTCATTAGCACCTTTACAGCTTTCTGGTCTTCCTAAAAAGAGAAACCTCTACTGTGGCAGCTCCCTGGTGGTACTTACTTGAAATGAGCAAAGAGCTGTTGAAACAAGTCCAAAACATTTTAACTGTCCCGTTTTATCTCCACAGTAAAAGACTGAAATTTTCTTTGCAATGCAAACCAATAATGATCTATACGGTACTTAACCATGCATCTAATAAAAGACATAATTACATGATTGAGTTTTTTGTTAGCAACTCACAGATCATGAGTGAATCCTGACCAGACATTGTTTCAGGAGATGTAAAAAGGACCAAAGGACAATAATGTTAATTTGTTTAATTCTAGCTTGTGGCTCTGTTGTACTTTGTTTAAATCATTAATCCCTTCAAAGCCTTTTTTTTCCTGGTCATCTCAAACAAATATTCTTTGATATACCTTGTGAAAGAAGAAACTGGATTTCAGCTATGCCCTCTGAACGAAGACTTGTACAATCAGTTGCTACAAATTATAGTGTAGTGAAATGCAATTAATATTGTGATGTGACTCAAAAGTGACCTTTCCCAGTCTCCAGCACAAAGGCTTGCTCTCATAAGTGTACTGCTCTGAAAAGCTAATGTGTGTACTAGACAGACTAAAATGAAAAATATAAGCTGATTTCTCCTCACCCCAAACTGTCACCAAGCTATAATAAGTTATTAGAAAAAATGGTGCATCAAGGTTAAAGTGTACTGCTTGCTGGCATGTCAGCCAATGCAGGGACACCCTTGCAGCTTTCTACATTATGTCCTTCACTGGAAACTTCCACACAGTCTTCCACGCAAACACCAGCCCTACAGCGTTGCCAACTTCCACAATCCCAGGAGCAGTTAGGGATGCAATTTACATCTTTTTGGATACATTAGGAGGAGTACACAAATGTGATTTTACATGGTGTCTTGATTTTAAACATTGTGAGACTCATTTTAATTTAAGCCAGATTAAGGTTAAAGCAAACAAAAATATTTTATTTATGGAATTCATACAGTTTACAGAGAGTTTTGAAGGTGCAGGACAGAAAGGAAAGGAAGCTGCATGCAGTCAAGATGTTACATGAGGCAATCTTTAAAGGTGTCTCTTCCCACAGTCCAGTGAGAAGCAGACTTACTCTACATGCATTGCCAGGACTCCTGCTGTGTTGAACATCCTTTGTCCTTGAGAAGCAACCATGGGAGTTATCTTGAGTGGGGGGCAAAGGTGTGCCTGATAGTTCCCCATCCCTTTGTTTCATGGCTTGATGGGAGAGAAGGATGCAAGGATGTGCTTCAATCTCAGGCCTTCCTGCTTGTACAAACGTTTTGTTTCCAAACTTCATTACCTTCTGGAAATGGTGGTGGTGCTGGTCATGGCCAGCCATTGCCACCTTCCATATGAGTAACCAATGGATTTTGTTTGGCTTTTCCTCTGTGCTTTCTCATTTCATATCCTCATTCAAGTCAGATGGGACCTCTGAAGGTCTCTAGTCCAAACTTTGCTCTGACATGACCAACATCTAAGTCAAATCAGGCACCTGGAATCTTATCCAGGGGAGTTTTGAGTATCTGCAAGGATAGATTTGACATATTCTCCAGGCATCCCTTTTCGGTGCTTAACCACCTTCACATGAGGGGAGGGGAAAGAAAGGTTAGTTGGAATTTCCCTTGCTCCTGCCCATGACTGTTGCTTCTTGTATTTTTACTGTGCACCTCCAAGAAGGATCTTCCTGTCTTCCCTCCAGCCCTCCCCATCCTCGTGGTGGTGGCAGCCAGCCCTCAGGTCCTCCCTCAGGCTGTATTTCTGCAGGCTGGGCATGCCCAGCTCCCTCTGCGGCTCCTCATGCCTGGGTGCTCCAGCACTCCACGTCTCAGTAGCTCTCCACTGAGCTCCCTCTCTCCTGTGCATGCACAGCCAGCCTGCAGCTACCCAGCAGGACAGCTGGTCTTCCAGTTCACGTGTAGTGCTTCTCCCCACGTGCTGAATCCCTGTTTGCATGACCCACATTTTCCTCAGTCAAGCACTAGGTTGCTGTGCAGGTAAGATTAGTGCCTATGTCTTCCTAAGGATGACGCTTGACTGTAGAGAAGTACTTCAGAGTAGTACTGGGTGATTTGGGATGACTGAGCTCTTCCATCCTCTTGTTGGCATTCTGTGTATAAATAATATGCATTTGACATTCTTGTATACACTGGCTTGATGAGTTCCCTCAGTAGATCAAAAGGCTGTGGCTTAATGTTTTTCCTAATGTAGCCAACATTTGACAAGTTATTGCTGAAGATGAGTACTATTTATAGTTTTACTTATTGTTTTACTATTTAATTCTCAACTCATGGTGACTACTGACGAAAATTACACTGTATTTTTAAATAGTCTTCAGTAGGTCTCTCCTAAAACCCTTTTTGTTTCATGGGAAGTTTAAAACTTGTTGTTGTTTGGGGTGTGGGGGGCAAAAATCCACCAAAGAGCCTATTTCTCATCCAATGCCTCTTGGAAAATAATTTAATATTAAAATTTCAACATAGAAATATCATCTCACTCAAGTCCATGGCAGCAATTTTCTTCCTGAGATTTCTTTACACTCCTTTTTCACTGCAGGAAGAAGGTTGAATCAGTCAGAAATGTGAATGCATTGCCTGTGGGGAATTCAGTTTATTTTGGTGAAATTCTTCCCTGAAACAGACTAAGTCTCTGTCTTGCCTCCTGTTTTGAACCCATTTTTTAGCCTATTTTAATTGCATAAATGAACTGAGTTTATGCAAGTGTGATACCAGAGAAGCAGCTCCACAGTGGCGATATTACTTAGACTATAGGATGCCTCCACTAGTACATAATGACTGTCACCACTGGGATGAATCTGTCAGACTGGGAGGATCTTTTCCAATTCCCTTAATAAGTTTGAGGGGAGCGGATGGAATAGAGAAATACCACAGGATGGACTTTGCCACAGCAAGCAGTATTGCTCCTCTTTCCTTGTCGCTGGCATCTCATGAGCAAACTCCTCCATACTACAGCAGTGGCTGTCTTCTTCCACAACTGAACCTACTTCAACCCTGAGGAGAGTGGACTGAGAACTGGGGAAAGGAAAAGAGGCAGGGATAGGCTTTGGCACTCAGTACAACAGCTTGGATAGGGCTTTGGTAATCTATTTACAGCAGACTGCACATGTAGGAGAGGGGAGGTAAATTATTAAGGGCACAGAGCTAGGACTTGCCAAGATTACTTACATCTAAAGGCTGGATTTGCAGTATCTCTGCTAAAACTTATCGATGAAATCCTTCTGGCTTGTGTAGGTATTCTGGGTGACATCTGAGGGGCAAGAGACACAGGAGATGGTGCTGATACTGTAGGGCTCCCTTAGGAGTTGCTTCCTTTGCTTGACTGCAGCATCCAGGCATGCCTGTTTTTTCAGATCCCAGGCTACTGCAAAATTACAGTTCATCTGTCTGGGCCAATTAAGTTCCAATAATTAGAATTGTGGGGTTTTTGTTTTCTTAGTCAGATGAATCTCTTAGCCATAGTGTTAGAATTATTATTTTTCATATTAATCTCTTAAAAGCTCATTTTCTGGTTTCTGAGTGTTGAGACACCAGTTCAAAATAACAGCAGTGTAACAAGTTGCTCCTGCTGGAGAGAAGTAGGGGAGTTACTTAAAACATGGTGAGAACTGATAGAATCTAGCTGCCTTAGTGCCTTGAAAGGCAATCTTAATTCCTTCTAAAACTTCTTTGGAAGATAGCCAAATCCCTACCTTTTGAGCATTGATTGTACAGCTGGGAGGCTTTGCATGTTTACAGTCCTTTGTTGTCCCTGAGGTTCCCACTAAGGCAGGTGTTTTCATGGAGCTGCCTTTGACTTTGGAGACCTGGCAATGGCAGCACGGCCAGACCCTGCTTGGGAGGGCAGCACCCTTCTCTGTGCCCTGGGTTTCCCCTGTGTAGGTCAGGATATTGCTGGCACTGTCCTGAACCATGGCTTTCTCCACTAAACTTGTCTTCAACAGTGGGGAAAAATAAAAAGGAAATTCTTCAAGCAAAGCCTTGCTTCTTTCCCCTTTGCCTGGATATTTCAGGACATGGTAACATAAACGTATGTCTGAGGTTTATTAGGTGTGCACATCTTTCAAAACCAGATGTTATTTTAAACATTTGACACTGAGTTTTGGCTCTGGAGGTGTTCCACTGAATGCAGGCTCAGGTCCCTCACAGATGAACAAAGCCAAAGCAGACTTAACACTGATCTTGTCATCCTTCTGTGATAGTCATTCACTTGCAAAAATCGATGGATTAGGCGCGGAACAGAGGCTTTGTTGAGTGAAAATCTACTATGAAAAGTTCTCACAGTGAGTGTCTTTGATTATGATAGTAGGAATAAGTACTTTGGGGGGAGAAAAAGAATATTAAATAAACTTATATTCACATGAGAGTCTGTTTCTTGGAAGCCTCTAAAATTTTTCACTTAGTATCAGGTATTGCAAAGTTGGAGATAAAAGTAATCAACATTTAAAAAATTAGACTTTCATTTTATAAAGTTGTAAGTTAACTGAATAATCAGAGCCTTCATTGTCTCCATAATTTAAATTACCATTGATCATCTTGTCATCATTGGCTGTTATGAATAATGACTGTTACATATTGCTCTCAGTCTGGTACCTTTCATGTACAAGAATTCATTATGATAGCATGTTTCATCTCTCACATAACTGCTGCTTTTAGTGCTACCACTGAGCTTGGCTACCTTCAAAGCCTAGCTTCAGCTACTGACTTTTTTCCCCTGATTTCTATCAGGATTTAGTCTGATAGGGATAGTGCAGTCATATCAGAAATTCCGTTTAATGGTAACAAGGTTTCAAAAGCTGTGCTGCTTGAACAAAACTAGAAGATGGGCTTTTCCCCCGTCAGGCTTGCACTCACATTCTTCCCAGCCAGGGTGTAACGTGCTTTTCCAGCACAATTCAGCACATGGTGCAAAAATTCTGGTTCCAGGAAAAAAAAAAAAAAAGTAGTAGAAATTTCTGGAAGAACCTAACACAGAAGACACAAGAAGGCCAGCTTTGGTTTGTTCCCCCCCCACAAACACACATGTTATAGGTTAATTGTTCAAGCCTTTAGGATCTGATTCAGACAGGGCTTGGTTAAGAACTGGTTTTAATGTTTTTATGGGATATGCGAGAAATTGTTTTCATTTTGCTCTCCAAAATCTTGATGTGTATCTCCTGGAAAAAATGGTTGTAGATTTATCTTTTTATCCCTTATTAATTTAGTGCTTAGGCAAATATTCATGTTTAGCTTTCATAACCTTTCTCAAACACCTGTCCTTCTAGAACTACCATCCCTTTGACACTTTTCTCCAAGCTATATGTGAATGTCTTAGTTTTTTATTATTTTTCCTCAGAGGTAACATTTTCATATTTTTAGTCAAAGCATCATGTTACTGTCTGTCCTGGAACTGTAAATTGTTCTCCTTGATGACTGGAACATTTCCAGGTTGACGGCACTTTTTAGCCCTAATAATGCATTTATTTTCTCATTTAGGTCAGGATTTTAGAGGTGTGTTGCAAATAAATGTACCAAATACTTATTTCTGGTTTGGGTTGGTGTTTGCTTCTAATATTAATTGTTTACAACCCTTTTGGTTCTCCACTGCTAACTTAGAAGAACAATTATAGAGGCTGATCTACCTTGAGGGCTGGCAAAGGCTTTGCAGGCTCTCTGTTATCTGTTTCAGCAGGGGATCTGGAATTATCCCAACTCCTCAACACCCTGTCTTTCCTGCAATCAGATATTTGAAACCTCTTTCTTTCTTTCTCTGAACTCTGTGGTGCATCAAGGACTGTGCTTAACGAGGTTTGGGTAGTCTAACATGACGCCTCTGGGCATCAGGAAGCATCAGACATGTCCAAAAAGACTGGAAGCTAAAAATGAATGAAAATGTAGAGGCAAAAAAAAAGCATGTTTTAACGTGTATTGAATTCTCAAATTGTACATTAAAAATAAAATCCAACTCTGACTAATTGACATAATGCAGGAATGTATGTGAAACAGTGTGGAGTGTTGCTGTTCCCACCTGGGCTAAGCAAGAGACTGGCAGAGGTATTTACAGTGTGATGGGGACAGCTCAGGCAGGTGAAGCTCTGCAGGATGGAAGGGAAATCACCATTAAGCTTCCCCTCTTCCATAACTAAGAAAGATCTTGTCCTACTCTCATAGCCCTGCATCTACTTTGGAAAAGCTTTGATTGACTATGACTTAGAAGCTGGTTATACAGGAGAAGAGTTTACAATACAAAAACTAAATGGCCATTTCTTTGCCTTACAAAATCTTTTGACAGTCCTTCATAAGATTGGTTCTCTGAAGAAGGGATTCCTGTTGTGCAGTGAGAGGTTTTTGGTGAGAGCAGCTAACATGAACCTTGGTGGAAAACTGGGTGTCCCCTAGCTTAGGGAATGCAACCTGGGACTGTCAGCAGTGAACTGGGCTTGTTCTTCATATGGTTTGTGTCTTCCTGCTCAAAATCTCATTTCAGAAAGCTGTTCTTCACTTTGGGGATTTTTACCCATTATACCTCTGCCACCTGGAGACCGGTTTAACTCTGTACTTTCTTATACTTTCTCTATACTTCGATTCTAACTTCTTGCAATCCCCTACTTCACTTCCAGTAGAGATTTTGGCTGCCTTGGACCTGAGTTTGTTTTATACATTCCTCCACTGCTTGTATCTCCCAGAACTGACCAGATAATGAACAGTGAAAGTTCATCAGGTGCTTAGTCAATTGTGTTTGTCTGCATACTTAAAATGATTCTACAAAGACACTGTACTATCACAATATCTGTTTATGGCATACATTAATATAAAATACATGCAATGACCACGTGGGACCATTTTTCCACTTGCCAAGGAATTAGAGAAGTGGTGGATGCATTAAACTCTCTGTTTGTAAAATAACATCTGTAAGAGATTACTCACCATGAAAAGAACTAGATTACATTTGATATCTTGCAGAAGTCTGTAATGCAAGCTTCCAACAGCACTCTGCTGCAGGGTCTCTTAAGGATATGAGAAAACATAACAAGTGACAGACACAGCAAAACTAGCAGGAGCCCATGTGCTAGTGGTGCTGAATTCATATTCAAAGTGATATTCTGGTACCTTATCTCAAAAGCACCCTTAAAGATGGACACAGTCTATTTGGATATAGTCTAGAAACACAGGAGAGAATATTTTGGTGCAAAAGAGTGTACCTAAGACAAGTCAGCATTGACTTAAGTAAAAGAATAAATACGCTTGAGGACTGTGCTGGGGTTTGCTTTGATTTTAAAGAAAAAAACAATGTCAGCTGACAAGGAAAAACTATCCAATAGATTTCACTTAAATACAGTAGTAGACTGAAGCCTGTTGTGGAAAAATAATGATCAAGGTCAGGCTGGATGGGGTGCTGAGCAACCTGATCTAATTGAAGATTTTCCTGCTCATTGCAGGGCAGGGCGGACTAGATGACCTTTGAAAGGTCCCTTCTGACCCAAAATATTCAATTAATCTATAACACAGGAAAATATTTGAGGGGGGGAAGAAATAACAAGCAAGGCCTACAAAATGATGAAGCAGCAATAAGGAGAGGAGAATTTAGAGAAAGGTGATGAGAAAGGCAGTTTCAGGTTCAGCCTGCTGAACTGTCTTAGACATAAAGCCAAAAAGATAAAATGTGCAATATAGTGAAAAAGCTGATCATAGTTCAATTTCAGAAGCTATAATACATCCAAGCCTTATCTACACTGATTTATATTGTTTGGGTAGGATAGTCTCATTTATAGTCAAATATCTGCTTATCCTAGCATTATGACTCCTAGTAATCCAACAACTTTTCAAAAGTTATGAGTTATCCATGTAATGCAATTAAAAATGCCTACTGGTACTCTAGATCTTTATCCCTACCCTTCTCATATTCTCTGCAACTCCCTCCCACGCAACAGTAATTAAAGTGCTTTTTTATTTTTTAAAATGAACTGTTCAAGTACCAAGAATATGACTAAATTTCATTTAAAGTGGAATTTTAAAAATATTTCCCAAAAATCCTTCATGAAGTTTTTAACAAAGTACTGACTTCGAGTTTCCTTGAGTTATGCTGGTTGTCCTCTTCAGGCTGCCAATACATATATTTTACCTTGCTTAGATGATGACTCCTGTTTGACAAACAGTACACTAGGATATGAACACATAAAACAAATCTTTTTGCTCCGGTTGGCAAAAAAAAAAAAAAAGAAAAAAGGTTCTCACATTTCTGCTCGTTAACTTGTAATATTGAGGCTCTTAAAATCTTGGGGGATCTGATTAGGTTGTCCTCTGCACTGAAGGCTTTCACTGTCCAGAATTTTCTGACATCTCCCTACCTCAGTGGATTGCTGAAAATTTGAAGAATAGCTCAGAAAAAATGAAGTCATACCTATATAGGAGAGTAGCTTCTTTTCATTATGAAATACTGGTATATCATGCAATTGAAATGGATTTAACAACCGCAAATTCAGTATGAAATGGAACAATTTACTTTTCTGGCAAAGAATTCTAGGGTAGGAGAGCAAAAGTTCAGCAGACTCTCTACTACAGCAGGAATCTTCTGCTAACCTTACACCAGCCCTAAAAGTAGCTATGTTTGCTTGATTTTATCAGGGTTTGAAATACGGGGGAAGAAAACTGGAAGCTGATCTTCCCAAAGACTGCAGTGTTACCCCAATAGCCAGCTGTGTACAAAATCATTTGAAAGTTCACTAAATCCCTGCCCTAACAGGGTGCACTATAGCTTACCCCTTAGCATTAGAAGAGCCTAAACGAGAATTGTTTACACAAATGACAAGATCTGATGCTCTTCAAGAATCCCTCTTCTACTATTTTTAGATTTTTTAATACACATATTTGTCCAGATGACCCCCCAAAAGACTTTCTCAGGCAGCCAGAGATACTGTCCTGTGAATGCCTGTATCCACATTTAGCCTGAGCTCTCCAGTGAGAGCACCTGGCTTCATTCCTCTCTCAAACACCAGACCAATGTTTCCACCAGCAGCTCAGCCCCCAAGGTCCAGCAAATTGGAGGCCACATTCCTCCTTCAGGTGTGATAAATCAAAATCAGGGGAGCAATCCCTGCAAACACCCAGCTCTCAGCAGCTCAGCTGTGAAACAGGACCAGCTTGTGAGCTCTGTTGTGCATCAGAGCTAAAGGTGAGCTCCACCTGCTTCATAGCTTGCTGGAGTCCCCCTATGCTGTTATTGAGTTATTCACTAGTTACTTAAACATTGGCAAAGTGTCACACGTGGTGGTGAAAAGCAGGAAGATACAGCTGATTGCTATTACCAGTATGTGTTGCAAATACTAAATTCTGCCTTTGAAAACATATTGGGAACTAGGAATTGTTCTTCCCATCCCTTGCTGTTGAAATCTGTAGAGCAAAGGAGACACCAGGATTTGGGACAGAAAGGCATGGCTGCTGCAGGGACCAGTACTTGCATGAATTTGGTTTTTTTACACTAGTGAATACTTCCCTCTGCAGGAAGCTCTAAGTTCATAGCAGCCACAGCCTCTGGCACTATGGAAATGTTCAAGGCCTGAAGTAGAATCTTTTGGAAGACATTTGTGTTCTTACAATTCTTGAAATCTTACCCACCTTCTAGCAGTATGTAAGATTTTCTTTTCATTCCCATGAGCAGCTATTTGCATTCTAGAATTCTAAAAATGCCACCTTGATTCACAGTGGTTGCACTGTTAAATGCTTGTCCATGGAAATTTTGCAGTGTCTGTATCTTTGGAAAAGGCCTGTCCCCATCTGGGTCCCACATACCTGCTGCCATTCCTGATACCATCCTGGTGGCTTGAGCATTGCTTTCCTGGCAGCATGGGCTTTGTCTCCCGAGGAGGTTAAGGGTGTGGGTTATTTGATTACTGATGCAGTCTGTGATTAAGCCATTTTACTCTTTCTGTCTCTTAAACTCAAAGTTTAGCCCCAGGTAACTCAGAGCGATTTCTAGTTATGGTGTTTCCTTGTGAACAACTGAGTGGTACGGAAAGGAGCTCTAAGTGACTGCTTTAAACCTTCCCTTTCCCTAGCTGGGGCCTATTTGAGTTCTTTTTTTTTGGGGGGGGGGGCTATTTGAGTTCTTTCTAACTGCAGGAAAATTGTATTTAAGACTGCTGGATCATTACCCATTTTCCTTCATCTGGCTGTCTAGTAAGTTTAACAGTAAAACAGCATGAAGAGATGCTGAATTGATCATTCTTTACTAGACGTGGTGACTTGTCAAGAAATTTGCTGAAAGAGAAGACTTGGAACAACTGACTTCCTGGGGATTGCTTTTACGTCAGGAATGTGCATCCAGTATCTTCCAGGTGACTCGCTCTTTAAGACTATTTCTTATTTAAAAGAAATTTCCATTAATTTACTAACTCTTGTTCATATTATATAGGATGCTAACTTTGGGTGAGGAGTGGTTTTCCCCACCCCCCCCTTACTGTTTTTTTCTCTGTGAAAAAAAAGGGGTTGGAATATGAGTCTGCTGCCCACTGCATGCTTGCTTCATAGCATCGGCTTCATCACCTGTCACCAACCACACGGTAGCAATAATATTAGAGGGGAAAAACAAAGGCAAGCAAGTGGAAGAAAAAGGTAATTGTAGGAAAAAAGACCTCCTTTTCTTATTTAGGGCAGGTTTTTGATGCAGTGGGTCTAGCTCAAAGTAACAACACTTTGCTTCAATGGCTCAGTGATGTCTACCTTCAGAGGGACTTTTAGTTTCTACCCCAATTACAGAACAGGGTCATACACGAATTTACTTTTTATGTTATACAAAAATAATGTAAAAAAAAAAGGCAACACCATGTTCTGTCACAACCTTTTTAGAAGAAATACATGGTGGTTTATTTTCCAAAGGTTAATAAGCTCCAGTGAGATTTTCATAAGCATGAAAAATATGCTTGCAATTTTGCACACTGATTAGAGATTTCTAACGATGTGTTCTAAATAAACTTCAAAAAGCCTGAAGTACAGCAACTGAGTGCTACTGCTGCTTCAGCTGCTTATTCCTTACTCCACTGTTCTTATCTGCAAAACAAAGACAAATTCTGCCTGAGGGTTGTATTTGGCTGACATCAACCTAGTACTCATTACACTCAAATGCTTGATAATGGTTTTGTACTGTCACACATTGGGAGTATTGACAATAATTGCCAAGATACAGGCTCACGTTAATCACGATGGGTAGGAGAACTGGGTTTTTTGTTTTGCACCAGACTGCCTCAAAGATGGGAGCTTGGTTGAAAATCTTATCAAGAAGGATATTACACAGCTGAAAAATGCAGTCCCCTGGCTTTCTACAGTACTGGTCAGTACCTCCTTTTGTTCACTGAGGAGGTACATTTGCTCACAGCTCTTCTGGTATTCATTGTAATGCTGTGCAATCTTTGTGCACCTTGTCCCACAGCTCACTTCAGGAACTAACAATACCAATTTCACCCAGGCTTGCTTGTTCCAGATTACCATTAGAAATGCACAAAACTGAGTCTTAATCAAGACACTTGGAAAATAAAATGAAGCTTATTTCAGCAGCATGTAGACTACAATTCTCAGGCTCCCAGGTAAAATACTTTTAAATTACCAATCCTGTATCTTATCAGCATTATACTGTATTATTCTATCTCAAACAGTGATTTTTGTCTTGGCATTAGGACTCAGTTTACAAATGGATTAAACAAATTCCCTGTTCTTTCCTCTTGAGTTTCTTAGGAAATCCCAAGAGTTTAACAACTTTTGCATGTGATAGAAGCTATTAAGCAAACTCGCTTTTTATGAATTACTTTCTTTCTTCACTCAGTCACTTAATTGCCTTTCCTTTTGTTCCTCAAAGCACTGGAGCTGCTGGCCAAAGCTTGCCACTAGAGAAACCAAACTGAATCCTGCAAGTAAGTTTGTGAAGGTACCATGTGTAAAATAATAATTTATTTTTCTTTTACACACACCAAATATGAACAGCATAAATTTAATATAAATGTTAATTTGAGTACAGAAGTCAAACACATTATTTCAACATTAAAAATTACAACATTTAAAAGAATTATTATGCAGCTACTATCAAATGCAAATAAATGAAACTGCTATAACTGCACCTAAATTAATGGCACAAAGGACAATTTAATAGGGTGATGAAATACACTGAACCAAAATACACAGTGGACCACAACAGTTGATTGCTTTCAAGGAAAATTACTCAACATGAAATCTTTCCATTGCATTGTTTTCTGTCTACATAATAATCCTTTCTGACAAACAGTTTTCAGCTACAACAGCTTACAAACAAACACTTGCATAGGTGAGGCCCTCAGATGCTTTAGCCACTTGGCCCACTCCTTGGCAAGGAACTAAAACTATATATAAAATTTCAAAAATAAGAATGGTCTACTGTATTAGTTTCAGATTTAAAACGTAAAAAAAAAGGTTGTTATTCTTTTGTCATTCAATAAATAAAGCACTTGACTAAGAAATGCCAAATAGTCACAATAAAAATAAAGATGGCTAACTTAAAATGAATTACATATATCTGATTTTAAAAATCAATAACTATTGTCAGTTTAATGCTAAACAATGTTTTTTAGAAGAACATGGCCTGATTAGAAAGTGAGCAAGCTGCTGTTCAACATGGCTACCAGAGGCAAGCACAAGTGCTGGTTTCAAGGGAGAGCCTGGATAAAAGTAAGGCCTCTGTGAATATGAAAGCACACGTGTCCTGAGAGAGGTGCTAACAGGAAATGCACCCTAGTGAGGTGTACATAAAGTAATTTGTATGTGTCAAGATTTTATTTTTGCCTGTTTTGTCTCAAAGAATTAACTAAGGTACTGAACCCCAATGATACAACTACAGTACTGTAGCCTGATGGCTACATTTGATCTAAAGTCCTTCGAAATACCACTCTTCCATTTGTGTAATGCTATATCAGAAGCAAAGATTTTATTGGACATGTTCTTCCTATAAAGTTTTGCATCAAGTTAATGGAAATAAACTTGAGGGTGCTATTTAAGTTTCATATTATTCACGTTTACATATAAAAAGGTAGGGTTGCCAGAATGGTGTGTTTTGTTGGTGTTTTTTTTTAACATTTGCTTAAGATTTATTATTATGTACAACTGAAGCTGCAAAAACTCTGTGTGAAAATACAAGAGTAGGAATTGAGGCAAATTATTTCAACACTAAATATAAATTACTGCTGTATACACTATTACAGGCAATAAAAATATTTAAACAAATTATCTTTTAAAACCCAAATTTAATCAAACTAACCAAAACAATTTAACATTCAATTTCACTAATCTTTAAATTTAAATGCTTAATACACACGCTTTGAAGAATTATTCATCACTAAACATGGAATGTGAATTTCCAGTAATTATGTATCAGGGCGGTGTTCTTTTTTCTTTTGTGAAAAGATCCGAAGCAGTAAATTCTGAACTTCTCCTCTTCAGGGAAATTCAAACCAAGTAGGGTGTACAGTTGGCTGCAGAAAGAGAGGGGGAAGGGGATGAAAGAGATTTTTTATTTCAGCCAACATACCACATCACCCATTTCAAGATGGACTTAACTATTAAGGAACTTAAGATAACGGTGCAACAAAAGCATTTACAGTCTTACGCCAATGCTGCGTTCTTCCCTTTCCTCTGCAGCACTAACAGTAACTCAAAATAATTAAGAAACTGTTTAATCAACCATTCAAGTGAGTTTTTTTGTCTAAGAGCCTTATATTTTTAAGAAACCCTTTCTTCAGTACTGAACGCATTTTCTCATCCTATATACACTCACACAGTTTTAACCAAACTTCATAACAATAATCCTTTGTTTCACCTTCACTGGACACAAAGTATTAATGCAGACAACTCTCAAGTGCTTATCAGACCATTATTCTGAGTTGTATTAATTACATGTACCCATACATATCACAGTGGCAGTGTTTCATACTGCATATTTAACAGTTTAGAGCTTAGTCTACACTCCACTAAGCACCAAGTTCATTACACTGCATAAACAAAACCCAACTTCATTTTGATCATCAGTGGAGTACAAAAAAGGGCACTAAATTCCATCCTGTTTTGAACTGACTACTGAAGGCAGACAAGTTATTTCCCAGATAAACATAGTACAACATTTTTTCTATCTTTCTTCCTTATTTTTCTCCAAGTTGTCCTACATCTAGGCCAAAATTTACAAATTTATGGTCCATAAGCAGCATCAGAAGAATAACTGAATCTTTGGGAAAAATTCTGCATGCCTGAATGAGAAGCTTCCAGAAGTAAAGTTAACACTGAGCACTGATTTAATGCAGTTTTCAAACTGCCCTGTAAGTTTTTTAAAAACCATTCTCATGACACTCAAAA
>VZRZ01005699.1:463276-480130 GCA_013398175.1 Climacteris rufus
AAAAACAATTTCAAAAACAAAAAAAAAAAAAAAAAAAAAAAAAGAGGCCGCAGAAGTGACAGATATACACACTCAAATTCATCCACAATAGCATATTCAAAAAAACAGTCAGAGAAGAAAACAGTCTCTTTTCTTTTCTATGAGCCTGACTAGCCAAAAAATTGTCGAAGTGCCCACAGTAAGAGCTCCCACTTCTGAACATAAATTGAAACCCAAGCTGGAAAGGCAAATAATTGAGAAGTGACTGAAAAATGACTAAAGAATCCTTTCAGGAGTAGAAACCATAACCTTCCTTTGTGCTGCACAATTGACAAGAACATCAGACTGATCTATGACAGTAGAACTGTGGTCTCCTCTGTAAAAAAGCAACAGATAATCTCTACAAGCCTTCTTAAAGCTGTGTATGCAAGAAAAATACAACTTCTCTAACAAACAGAGCAGCTAAGACAATGTCTGTGAGAGGGCAAAAACCTGCAGTGAACAATCCAGGGAGGCTTACTCACCTTTATTATCCCACCATGGTGCATTCAGGGACAGCAAAGTTATATATGCCTGTTCAGGGGCTGTAAAAAAAAACATTATGTGACAGTCATCTGATAACTATTTAAGACGTCCTAAATTCATACTGTTAAAAAATTTCTTACATTACATTCTGAGCCATTCTAAAAATCACTAAAAAACCCAAACCACAAATCACCACCTATCATCTGTATTTGCTAAACAAATCCGTCAACTTCAGTATTTTTTTCAAACATCTTACAATTGTGGCTGTTGACTGTTCCAACAGCAACATAATTAATTTTGGTAAAACGAATCAAGGCAATGTTTAAGTAATGAAAAACCCTACAACAAAACGTAAAAAACATTTCACTTGACCTTTAGGTTTAATGTCCAAAATCTAGAACAGCAACCTACAGATACATTTGTTCTGAGACACCTATGCTAAATACAGACTCTTGAACTAGTTTATGTAAGTTTTATCCTTGACTCCTAACTTGCTACTGCATGCAATATTTAACACATTTAAACAAGTGAATTCATAGCAGTAAGACACAATGCCTGCTCCACCTAATTCAGTACTATTTACTATACAAAATATATGTGGTGAACTGGAAGGAAACTGTTCTTTAAGTATTTAGTACTTATATAGTTAGTTAATAAAAGGTTTTTTCTTGATTCAGAGATTTATCAGTATATTTCTCATTTACATACTTTTAAATAAACCTAAAAAGTTAAATTTCATAAATTGTGTGAGATGTAACGTGAAATAGTATGTGTGATGGAGCAAAGAATACCCTATAGTGGAAAAACCATTTAAAACCTGGCAGATCCCCAAAACTGAAGAAACTTCACTGAAATTTCTCCCATTCTTCCCCATCACCCTTAAGTCAAACTCAATGGGGAGGGAATTTCCCAGGACTCAGCCACTGCTACAGAGTGTGTTATCTCAAAGACTACAAATAGGTTCCAACATGTTCTGGTATTTCCTTAAACCAGTAGAATTCCACCAGCAACAAGTGAAAATAAACCAAACAAACAAACAAAAAATAGTCTTCAAAAGAACACTCTGCTTTTCCAGGCTTCAGATGTTTACTGTTACTGAAGAAAGGGAGGTAGAAGTTCTCCTGCAATTCAGAGTAGATCCATGCAATTTCAAGTTTTCTTTTGCCTGGACTTTGAAGCCATATGGAAGAGGCAGTTTGATTCTATAAGCTACAAACCTACAATACTGATGCAAAAGACCTGAATGATAACTGACACCTTCTATTTTGGGATTGACTCTGCACTAACACTTCTTCTGGACCACAGGTGCAATATAAAAGTGTGTGCTAATTACACAATTACACAGTGTCTGAGTTGGAGCTGCCTCACTTTTAGTCAGCCTCCAGCACACACAGGCAAGAGCAGGAAGTCTTACATGTTTTTCTAACTGGATGCCACATTTAACAGCCAAGCACCATTTTGCAAATGACATTAAGGTGAAATGCGATTCAAATTAATGGAAGAGGTATTAATTTCTTCTACTGGGCATTCAGGCTTTTTCCTGTTCTGTTCCCTTAACCCTCCACTCCTCCAACATTCACTTTCTGAAATTTCAACATGTAGCTCTGCTCCCCTTGTCACAAATGGACATCCAGATGTGATCTTCATACATTTAGCCAAGCCTGTTTTCACTCCCTTGATCTGTTAATGATTTTATCTAGTAACATTAAAATATAGCTTATTAATCTTTCACTGACATAATAGTTTTCTGTGTTTTCTAAGAAGCATCATTTTCTAAATATTCAGGTGACACCAAGTGGTTGGTTGTTGTACTGCTGTCTGCTCAGGACTGCTGTGTACCAGTATTAGATACACTGGTGTAAAAAACAGGTATTCTGTTATGTGTGAAAGTAAATACACAAATACATTTAACAAAAAAAAAAGAAGCCAGAATGCCTTGACATTATTAATCAAAGAAGTCCAATTTTTGAATCCTATCACAGCAGCCCTTACTTACCCTAGTCTGTTTATAAGCTTTAAAAAGAAAAAAAACCAAAAATCCAAACATGTACACATCATCAAAAATGAGGTGGGCAAAAAAATTGGTTTTTGTAAGAGAAGTTACTTACCAGAAAGAACTACTCCCTAAGTCATCTTTGTACACTCATGCTTATAGTAAGCTGCTTCCAAGAAGAAACACACTCAGACTTTTCTCAAATTACTGCTAGTTACCACAAAAGCCCCAGATCCCAAAGAAAAACCACAACCCATTCACCCACGCAGCATCATTAAAAATGTCAAACCACCAACAGACACTGCACTGAGAAGGAAGGATTCTGTCACATCCAGCAACTCTTCTTTAGATGCAGATGTTTCTCTAACACAGCATGTATATTAAGTTGGAACAGAAACAACTGCTGTAGATTAGACACAGAAAAGAAGTTGTACTTTTAGACTCCTTAGGGCTATGTTTCGATATGGTAACAATGCCAACAGCAAAACCAAAAGTTTTTGATCAATATGAAAGATGTGTATCTTTCAAAAGTCAGCCCTGTATTTTTGCTTCGAATCAGGGCTCTGTAGGCTCTTTGCAGGGCCAAATCCCCACAAACCAGAATGCACAGAAGCCATCAAAAAAAAAAAAAAGTGTAATTCAAACGTGTCAAGACAGTGTCAAGACAGCATTACTAGCACTAGGCCATTAGGTAGACAGCTGTCAAAAACCAAATCTGGGATTTGGGAATTCTGCTAAATAACAATTCACAGTGACTGTGATTGTATGGCACACTGAAGTGCTAAAAAGCTTTAAAGTATTATTGATTTAAATCCACCTTAAAATCTTTTCCCTAAAGCACTTGTAATTATAACTGAAGAGATAAAAATCTCAACACATACTTCCTTCATTTTTTAAACTTGTTTGTATTCTGGCCTTGCCCACAGCTGTGAATAATCACTCTTCATCTAACTTTTTTAATTGTTCCATTGATTCTTTCCCAGAAAAGTAGAGGAGAGAAAATAACTTCAGGTAACAGAAGAAACAAACCGGGCAGGTAGATCTGGTCAAGCATAAAATCTGAAACTGTCTTTATTCTTCTTTTAAGGAGAGCCTCACACCACTATTTTGAATTTAGCACCCTTTTTATCTTTTGTGTTCAGCATTACATGGGTTATAAAGGTGTGGCCCTAATTTTCATAGCCGGAAAAACATGGAAACACTTAATTAGTAAAGGCTGCCCATGGTGTGTACAAAACCAGACACAGATACTCAGCCATTTATTATTAAAAATCACTTTGACCATCTGAAAGCATCACCTTCTGGAGATGGCCTACCGATGTAAACCAAGCACACCCCCGCTGCAGTGGAGACAATGTGGAAGGCTTTGCACTTTGGAGGTTCCTCCTCCAAGACCTTTGGGCCATGCCAAATCAAAACCCAAGGAAAAGCAAGAACATAATCAAGAAGTAAAAGCTGGTTCACATTTTAGTCATGCATTGCAAAAAAAAAAAAAGGCATCATAGTTAAGCCTGACTTTAGCCTGCTATGAACTCATCCAAAGGAGAAATCTCACCACAGCCTACATACACATCAAGAGACTTTCGGAAAAAGTGCTAAGTAGCAGCAGGAGGAAGAGAAGAATGGCCACACTATTTTAACAGTTTGCTGCAATAGCTTTTCCAATTAACCAAAACTACAACAGGTGAGGGAAAAACCCCAAAACAAACGAACAAATAAAAAACTAAAAAAAGGCAGACTAATTTTATAATATAAAACCTTTCCTTTTCTAGTAGGTCTATTTTCTCATTCTAATTTTTAAAAAATGGAAAATATATAAATGAAGATGGTAGAATGCTAACAGACTTTCAAATAAATTGTCAGCAACATAATCATCTCACAGATGACCTCAAACCTAAGTCATTTACATGCCATCTAATTCTTTCTTATACATTACTGCAGTAGATAAATGTAAGCAAAAATTACCCTGGCACTGGACTGTTTAGATGTTTACAGTGTTTTTTCAGTGCTCTCATCCGATGGTCCAGACTCAGCTGACACAAGAACCAAGTCTTCCATAGACTATCTCACACTTTATATAAAGTACACACATGCCCCAAGATATGTACACCAAGAACAATTAAAAAGTTACTTTTCTACCTTCAGTTCTTCATATATAATCAAAAGTGTTTATGCTTACCTAGATGTAAAAGCGTGAACTGCGCTGCCAATTCCTTTGCATCTTCTACTGTTGTACAGAGCTTTTCTGGCATGAAACAAGTCTGGGAATCATCTACAATACTAGAAATAAGCACCTTGTACACCAAGAGTATTTTCCCATCCTGACTTGTGGTTGAATACAAGGAGTATTCTGGTGGTGCCCAGCTATTTTTATGGCAAAAATAATCCAGATGCATTACTGCAGAACTGAAGTGATTCAGCTTTAAAGAATACATGCTAATTGGAGTAAGCTTTGTTCCTGGGAAAATGGGGTATATACTTCTTTCAGCTTCAGGGGGGCCTGGACTGTGCTGACCATTAAGACGAACTGAAAGACCTGCTGGTTTCCCCAAGGATTTTTGCGTACCATCTTCTTTGTTAGGAAGCCCTAGGAGGTTTTCAGAACCGGGACTCATCTGACCATTAAAATGTTGCTTCCAAGAACTTTCTTTGTTAACTGGCTTTGCCAGTGTTACCTCAATACTGGCTCCATCAATGCACTTCCCATTCATTACAGACATAGCAGCAACGGCATCTTCGCGGTGGAAAAAATGAACAAAAGCATAGTCCCTCAGCTTCTTCACACGTTCAACTACTCCTGGCTTGAACTTGTTGAATTCAGCTTTAATTTTGTCCTCTGTAGTAGATATCATTAAATTTCTCACATACAATACTTTAACTCTCTGCATAGTTTCTTCATCAACTACTTTCTCAGGATCTGCCCAATCTACTTGAATCGTGTGACCCCAGGGCTGGAACGTCCCTACAGCAAAGAAGCATTACATAAATAAGGAACATGTACAGGAAACCAGAATCATTCTTATCAACTACCTCTACAAAAAGCAAACGTGATGCATAACACAAGAAACAGGGTTTTCTTGGAGGCATCTACTTAATTTACTAGACATTGTTCAAGTAAATGAGACTTTGCAAAAAGTGGCCAGTGTTCTGTCCCCTCTGGGTTCAGTAAGCACCATAAGCTGTCACAACAAAGCCTCTGTGGCATGCATATACAGCATACACAAAGAGACCAAAAGTAATGTATTTAACTAGCTCCTAACACAGCCTCTTCAATAATATCACCACTTGAAAAAGTATGGTCAAGACCTGGGAAAAGTAATCTAAATGTGAATCTCTAGCACAAGTCTTACTCTATGTTGCAGCAGATGCCAAAACTTTAAATAGAAGAAAAAACCAAGGCCAAACACACTTTGTGACTCATGTTAACCCATCATTTTGCTTATCATACTAGTTTATTTTCCATTCAGTGATCTGAAGGTATTTCTCCCATTACTTTGCACGTATATATATATACATAATATACATATTATATTGGAATATATATGGAATATATAAAAAAAATCTTCCTTAGCAAATATTGTAAGTATTATACTGATAATTATATTATTGTTATATATTGAATTTTTGCGTATTATATATTGCATATATGTTTGCATATTACATATGTATATCTATAATAAATACACTATATAACTCTTAGGTAACACTCCTTCTAACACTCTGTCAGCAATTAACACAAGACTTGCCTACATCTTAGCCTTAATAGTTTTGGCATTCAGTTCAGCAAGACTAATGCTGCATTATCTGCTTGCACGACTTTGCTTCTTCAACTAGATTGTTTCATTTACTCCATATATAATTCCTCTTCCTCTCTCTTCTAAAATTTCCCTTTTTAACTGTACTTTTACCTATTCCCTCCTTTTCCAGTACATTTAATCCCTTCTACTTTCCATCCTTCAGAGTGTAGAAAATAAGATGAAATGAAAAAGTTATCTTCTGCTTCTTAAACTCTTAAAATTATTTGCTAGTAAAATAATAAAAACCTACTTTCCAATATTCTTAAAACATGAAACATTCACATGTTTCAAGTGACGAAAATAACATCACTCATGACACCCAAAGAAAACACGTGTCACATTCAAAGCATTATGCTTTTTAAGCTCACTTTTAAGAGAATTTGTGTGCAGGGCGTGGAGCCTGTAAATGAAAACTGGATGTGTGCCCACGCAAATATATGTTGGTATAAATTACAGCAGCTAAATTACATAAAATTGATGTCTATTTTTTGACTGTCAGAACTACCTAAATTACACCTTCTTACAAAAAAGTAAATCCCCCTCAACAACAAAACATAAAAAAAAAAAAAAAATCTTCCTTAGCAAATAGGCATTACTGCAGTTTTGTAACTCTCCGAACACCCTGAAGAATGGAAAACAGGGATGACCCACCATCTCACCCCCCCACAAAATATGGAGATAGATATTCCCCATAAAAACTCAGTTTAATTACAAACAGTTTTACCTGGGATTAGTCGTCTTCTGGCCATTGCAGCTGCTCTGTGAGATTCATATTCAACAAAGGCAAAGCCACGATTTTTAGTTTTGTCAGTGGCATTTGGATAAACAATGACATCCACCACTCCTTCTGTAACTTTTTTCATTTCATTCAGTATTTCTTCTTTCTTCTTATCTTTAGGAATTGCTCCAATAAATAGTCTGCAGTTGTCCAAGCTCACGCAGACACCAATAAACTTCCCTGGACGAATTTCATAATTATTAAGAATCTTGATGGCCAGCTGGGCTTCCTCTTTGGTGGTGTACATGACAAAAGCATAGCCTCGGTTCTCCCCACTGAATTCCATCATCAGCCTGAGCTCATAGATCTTCCCAGCTCTCTCAAAAACAGGAACCAGCTCATCCTCATACATATCACGAGGAATCTTACCCACAAAAACTTCACATCCACGAGGTGGCGGAGGACCTTCCCAACCTTAAAATAAATTGTCCAACAGCAATCTTAGTACAAATGCCAGATAGGCTCACTTGCCTCACATCCAATTTGAAGGTGGCAGTTATTTATTTATTTTTGGTCTCACCTGAAAACTAGCACATTCTCTTTTCTTATGTCTTATTTTTTGTTATGTTTAAATTTTTAAAAGTATGTCTTTTCTTTCAATTCCATCATCTGGGTTCCACATGAGAACACACTGAACCTGTTTATCTAAAACACTGTCTGGTTTGCTAAGAGTCTGTATTTTGATCATTTTTTGCCCCTTACAATTTTATTTCAGTTATTAATAAAACTGAACAAGAAAACTAAGAAAGAACTTCAGCTGTATTTCCTACTACAACATTTTGAAGTTGCAAAATGTTTCTCTGCACCTCTTGCCCATATTATAGAAATGCTGGTAAGGTTTCCCAGTGCAGAACGTTTTTTTTAATGTTGACAACATTCAAAAAATCTAAACATTTTTACTCCACTTTCATTCATCCATTAAAATAGGAGTCCCTAAGGAAGGCAGGATACAGAGCCAACCTTACTTCAACAGCCAAAAACACTGAATACTTTTTCTCTAAAAACAGACCACAGTTTTCACAGGCTGGAGTGGATGGTAGGAGTAAAAGAAGTAAACAAAAAAATCCACAGAACAAGTCAGTCTCTGGCTGACATGTGAAAGCTCCAGAACACCTGTGCTTCTCTCCTTAAGCCAAGGACATTCATATATTCTTTTATATCTCTGCCATACACACTAGAAGATATGTTCAATAGATAATGTAAAAATGCAATTGAGCATTTAAAAGTATGGAGTTACGGTCTTCAAATATAGCACTCCATTTTCCCAAAATAACAAAAAAATAATCTTAAAAAAGTTTGTTTGGCTTTGTTTCTTTTTTAAAATTAGACAAACAAATCAGATAGAAGGTTCAAAGGCAGACAGTCAAATAACTAACATCTTTTTCTAAAGCTTTTGACATGAAAGGTTTTCTACAGGAGAAGCAGCAAGGAGTACAAAGATGTAGAAAAAAACAGCACAAAACTTAGTAAGTACTAGTTTGGAATGACAAAGCACAAGGAGACAAGGTGAAAAAACAATTACTGTTGACAAGTTAAGACAAGGAAGATAATTAAATAATTGACTTTCGTTTGAAGTTCTGAATAAACCATATTTAGATCATTTTGTAATTAACACTTTTTCTGTCACGTAAGTATTGTCAAAGAGCCTGTAATTTACTTGTGAAAAAAAATAATGGAATTGGGATATTTTTGCCTTCTCACAGAATATTTCTTCATCTATAAATTGTACAATAACTGTTCACTAAGAACTACGTGGCACACAGGGAAGCTACCAAGGCATCAGCACTGACATGCGTTTGGAGCCACACTGCCATGACTTACCTAGGAAAAAGCCTGGCTCTGTTTCACACAGCATTCAACATCTGTATCATTTTCAGCTTTCTAAATATTTATGACCACTTCAGGTGAGGTCTGACTGGACATGACAACTAACACCACTTGCAGGCTACTACTGCCACCACTCACATCGTGCCAGTCGGGTTCCACGTGGAAACAATAAACCAACTTTACAGCATTTAGGAACTCCAAAAACAAAAGCAACTGCACAGCTCAGTCAGGAAAAAGGGGAGGAGGCTATGCTTGATTGTGTAGGGAAGACATTATATTAAGTAACAATCTTCATTTATTAACTAGACAAACTTTTACCATCATGATCAGCCTGGTAACTGATTGAGCAGTGATTCTCAGTAACTAAAAATTACCTCCTGTGCAAAAATCCGCCCTTCTCACTTTAGAGCTGCACACCAACTGAGCAGTACAGCACACCCCTGCTAACCAGAATCAAGGATGACTCCTGACTTAAAGAAAGCTGCTCTGTGCCACATTTGCCAATGAGAGACATGTAGTTAGCAGACAAAACACGAGAAGTTAATCACAAGCATTCCTCAAGGAGTTGACCAGAGTCTCCTTGACTGGGTACTTGATTCCTCACTGGACAGTAGAAAATGGGACTCCTGCAACAGTTCAACCAACATTAGCTATAATCTTCCCACTGGTAGTGAGATCCACAGCATCTTTAACTTCCATGTAATTCTAATGATGCCTAATGACATCACTGGATGCACTGCTTAGATGGCAGCAGACAAACAAAACAATGAAAATTCACTTTTGTCTTTTTTTTTTTTTTTAATGCTCTACAAATACATTTTTCACAAGCGGCATAAACTGAAAAAGAACTGTGCTGATGCCAGGTGGGTAAAAACTGTAATTTTTTTTGGCAATTTTCAGCCATATCTGCTGAGAACAGAGCTGGCAGTGAGACTATCCTTTGACAGCAGCACAAGCTTATAAAAACCACATCTTCAGCAAAATTCATAATGAAATGTATGAAGTTATGAAGTTATTTATAAAGTTATTGTAATTTCTTATAATCCATCTCAAACATTCAAGTCTCATCTGGCCCAAAACCAATTATAGCAAGTATTAAAATACATGAGGATTGTAAGGAAAAATAGATACCTAATGTCAATGAACAGATTTATGAAAGAGATACCTTGTCAAACACATCTAGTTTCAGACAATATTGACAGATTTCATTAATAAAAGTAGCTTTGCTAAACAAACACACTTAATACTGTCTAATGTTCTAATTAGAAGACATAATTATAATGTAAAAACATATTAATAACTTTAAAACAGGCTGAAACCTCAAGAAGTCAGTGCTGCCCTGCAGTTCCTTTTCCAATGTAATTTTCAAAATAGTTTGACAGGGCTTCCTTTTGTTATCTTCTTCAGGCTTAGTAAAAGCATATACAAAATTTTAGAAAGGGAAAACTTCCAGAGAGAAATAATTTTGATGCAGCTGTACCTTAAACTACATACAGCAATGAGCAATACAGTTCAGGCTTAAGAGCATTAACTTACAAAGACATGGAATCACAGGCCCCAAGTGAGAATGAACTGAAGAGCAGCACAAAGAATTTTCCTTCTTTCTGCTTAAGTGCATAATCTGATTCAAAAAGAAGAATTACTGTATTCCATGTCATACAACCAGGCCTAATAGCAAAACTCTTCTACACTGATGATGTCAGCAATAACAGTGGAAGAATTATTCAAAATAAAAGGAATATTTAATAGTCAACCCTGAAAACAAAATAAGTTAATCTTCACTGGTGCTCTCTCAGAGAATGAGTGTTTATAAAAAATTGTGGAAAAAAAACCCTTTACTTTACTCTGCTATTTTAGCTGCTTTTAAAGCTGTGACTTTTTTAATCCACCAAGAGCAAATGTTCACCACAGTCTAGCTCAAGAGATCTTAAATTCCTGCAAACTGTAAAATATACCAGGATCCTCCCTGTACGTGTTGTGTTTCATACCCTGTTTCCTTAAGCTTCTACTACTGGTCACTGTCAAGATTCACAACATGAGGCTACACAAATCTTCAGTCTCAAAAGAAATCTCAAAAGAAATGCTTACCTGGTGGAGGACCACCAAATTTTCTTTGCCCATTTTGCTGAACCATGCTGTACCCAGTCTTCTCCATGAGGGCGAGTAAAGCAGCTCCATTTTGAGCACCACTTCGGATTTGGCTGCATCCATTTGCTGCAGCTTTATTCTCCTCATGCATATCTACAACAGCTTCAACAGAATATTGCAAATATTCTAATTCAGCTAATTCTGAGTTGTTATGTGCCCACAGAAGCTACCAGAATACAGAGAAACAATTAAGGCTACACTTGCCTATTTACTGTGCCTTTGTTCAGCATAAAGCTTCAACCCCACATCCAACCCCTATCACCTGAGCACTTCTTTCAGAACACTGTTCTGGAGCTGTGATAATCCTGAACTTTAACCAGCAACTAAACATTCTATATTCAAACTCTCCTAAGTGGGATCACAGATATCACAACGTGAGCAGCACAACTATTTTTAAGAATGCTGCCCTTCAAGTAGAAAAATTAGTTCTTTCCTAAACCCCACTTATATGAGACCAATAAAATACTTGAGATGACAAGTACCATTTTCTTATCACTACATTTTATAAAAATACCAGTTATTTCAAAACTGTAATTTAGTTTTAGTTAGTTTAGTTTTAGTACTTTTTAGTACAGAAGGAACACATTAAGTTCATGCTCAATTAATATAAAGAATTCAAAGAACTCATGAACAAAAGTAACTTAATACCAAAATATAATAAAATTAGGCAGAACTGCCTGGCAAAACTAAGGGTTTGAAATAATCCCACCGCTGGGGTCCTTATTTTCAGGGCTTTATCCATTTTCACAATTCCAAAAACTAAACAAGTTTATCAGTGTGGTTGCTGCCGACTTATCCCTATTTCTCTGGCATGCCAACATCTCACACAACAGCTCTAGGTTTCTGTCACTCAGGTAATGGAAAACCATCACACTATTTGGCAGTTACCAATTTTACTAGTCAGGCCCCTAAAAAAATTTACTTTGAAGTCAGGTGTTTCTTTCATTGTCTCTTTTTTCTTCCCAATTTATATATTCTTTTCCCAAGATTTTCTGCTTTAAGGTCTGCAATACTTAGACAAGCAATCTTCAACAGTTCAATCCTTTGTCCAAATACCATTTCCAAGTGCTATGCCATTCCCTGTCCAAAAGAAATGCTGCCCAAAAAATCATCACCAGAAAAATAAAGTACCACTGTTTGTTCTTCAGTGCACCTTCAGCTTGTTTCATCTTCAGGATCCGGCTCCAGAAGATGTCCTTAGACATCAGCAATTTACTTTTTACAAGAAAAACATTTAAAACCAGCTTAAACTTTACACAACTGTTTCTTGTCAGCCCCCAATTATTCACTGAACAGAACTGAAGTTTTAAAAAATATTATAGACTAAATTTATGGAGTGATGAAGTGCCTGTTCCCCCACACCATTTATGCATGTTGTGCAATATTACTATCCAGAGGTGAGCTTCCCTCCCTCCTGTCCCACCTTCGTAATTTTAAACGTGCTTTGAATCAATATAACAACTATTCTTCAATGCATTTTTTCCACAACAGCCTTTGCATTACATTCTAACAGACTCCACAAATGTCTTAATTAGAATAGTGATAAACAGGGATTTTTTCCCATTCTAGGAAAAAGATGATGACTTTAGGTGGAGGTATATCTTTTTTGTCTTTTCATCAATCTGGTATTCATTGTGGGGCAGGAATCCATGCAAAAAAAAAAAAAACACTCTGAATAAGTTTAAATTATATCTATCCTCGGACACTAAACAAGCCAAATTCTGAACAAACTCCTGGCTTCATCAAAATGAGATTCCAAAAAAAATCCCCGACAGGCAAGAGGAGAAACAGCACGACTCCCATCTGCTACAAACGATGTCCCATCTCCTCTCAGCAAATCAATCACGCTTACTGCGTCTCACAGCCTACAAGCTACACAGAGATTCCATAACTAGGAAATCTTCCGGCAGCCTCAGGCCTAACAAGGTACGGAGATACCCATCAAGATGGAGGGAGGGAGAGGCAAATGGATTTTCCCTTTGCCGCGGTGGGTTCAAACGCCTAGCCAAGAACGCCTGGCCGTCTGTAAGCGCAACAAGGGGGCACCAGACGGGCACCGTGCGAGCGCGAAGCGGCCCTGAGCAGCTGACACAGGCCCACGGCGGAAGCAAGCCAACCTCGGGCAGGCCCCACGGCACAAAAGCCACGCACGCAAAGAGGTACGACTGCAAACGGAGCAGTGAGGGGAGGGAAGGCACCCAACACCCTCGGAACACCCTGCGCTGCTCTCGCACATCAAGGCCCCTTCTCCGCACCGCTTCGTCCCTCATCACGCTGCCTCCACCTTTCCCCAGGGCACGGCAGGGACCCGAACCCACCGCTATCCCCAGGCAGACGAGGCCTCGGCATCACTCCCCGTTGTCCCGTCGGGAGCCCAAGGCCACAGGGCGCTGCCCGGCTGGCGGCGGCGTCAGCGATGGCGGCGGTGTCAGCGCCTCATGCGCCTGCCCCGCGGCCACAGCTTTCCCTCGCTCAGGCCCCGACCGGCCAATCAGCAGGCGCGGAGGGCGGGCACGGACACAATTGACAGGCGGCACCAGCCAATCGCAGCGAGGTAAACGTGCCAGGCACGCGAGCGCTCCTTACAGGAGGCGACGGTTGGGCGAAGGGACGCGCCCGGTGCGCGCGCGCCGCAGCCGCCGCTGGAGCCGTTGGGAGGCGCGTGCTGTACCCGCCCTCGGGCGTCACGCGCCGCTGCCTCAGGGCTGCTCCGTGCAGCTCCACTGCGTTCCCAAAGGGTGCCGGCCGCGGAGCTCACCGCTGGCCTGTCAGAACCTGGCTGGCCTAGCTTTTTGTGTCCTTTGGCTTTCATCTGCTCTGAAAAGGAGTGTTTGGGCCTTTCGGATGCGGTCCGGCATGCACTTGTGCTCCAGGGATCATTTACTGTTGTGCAGGTCCATGTTGACCAGTAATACCGAAGCGAAATATCACAGAATCAGTTAGGTTGGAAAAGACCTCTGAAATCATCAAATCCAACCCATGACCCAACACCACGATGTCAGCTAGGCCATGGCACTCAAAGCTGTGTGCCATCTTAGCCAGGGGTGGTGACTCCACCACCTCCCCGGGGAGGCCATTCCAGTATCTAATTAACTTCTCTGTGAAGAACTTTTCAAATGTCCAACCTAAACCTCCTGTGGTGCAGCTCAAGACCATCTCCTCCTGTCCAGTCTCTGGTTGCCTGGGAGAAGGTATGTCTGTTTTCAATCCCTTACGGCTCAGTTAATATTTCAGCCTCTGAGAAATGAGCCCCATGAGCTTCACAAGGACTACAGACACTTGCCAAGCCAGGTGGGTTGGAGGTGCTGCTGTTCTGGCACTGCTCCTGAACTCCCACCACAACTCTTGAGGGCTCACGTGGGTAGGCACCCATCAAACGTACCAGGGTTAATGCGGAGTATGGGACTAGCTTGTGAGTTCTTCAAGTTGTTATCAAAATGCTGCAGCCTGTTTCCTCCATCTAGCAAATTAAAGTCTTTCAAAACCAATATACTTTCACTAAAGACTTCTCCCCCTCCCTTTTCCTAAGATTTAAATACTCAACTCCACTTACTAATAAGACAGAGAATCTCTGAAATTTTAACTTCAGCACATGCATATTCATCTTTATTAGGATTATGTTCCAGAGATTTTAGTAGTCTCATTTTAACTCTGTACTGCCACAGAATTACCACATCATCGTACTTGATGTTTAGCCTTTTGAGTTTGCTTAATTTTTCACAAAGAACACATGTTGTGCTTTTATTAAGAGCGGCATGTTAGAGTCACCATGTTAGGTCTCCATTTAAAAGTTCTGAATGGCTAGCATACCAAAGCTATTGCCTTCAAGGTTAAATTTCACCACCTTTTCATTTCAGGTGCCTGTTTGTTTTTTGTTTGGTTATTTTTCCCCCCCTACATCTAAATCAACCACAATACCTCTCATAGTAATCAACTTGGGCTATATTAAGTCAAAGTTTGTGACATTGTGACTGCAGCTGTGTGTCCCTGTTACCTTAGAGACGGCTCACTCCCTGGCAGAAAACTCCATATGTCTCAGCTGTTATTGCTGGTGGGAAATACTGAAAGAATGCAGGCAATCTCTTTTAAATGAAGGAAAAAAAAACCTACCCAAACCCAGAATTCTTCGGCATTTTTTTCGTACTTCATGTAAGTGGCACCTTACTGGATAGGTTACCATGTACAGCCATTTCTGGCATACAGATGACTGTGCTGCTCCAGCAGAAGGTCTCAAGGAAAACATACAAATTTGCAATCAAGTTTTTACTTTATGGCATGAATAAAAGAGAATATAAAAATAACCAAAAAGTATTCTGTGTTTATTATCTCTTATTAAACATCAAAGGCAAACGTAGGAACTAAAGACTCATTTGGTTTTCTCGCTGACCCCTGACTTTCTAAAAGAAATTAATGATCCTTTTCATCCTTTGTTCCCCACGTGCTAATTGGGTATCAGAGTTCTCAGTACACCCTTGCCCACAGGTGCTAGCTGCTTTGCTTCTCTGACAATCTGACTGTTCAGTATAATTAGGTTTCACTAAGAACAACTCTTTGTAACCTGTATTTTTCTTGGATTTTGCTGTGACTCACAATGAAGTATGAGCTGAATATTTGTATTTTTTTCTAATAAGGCATGATTTACAGGGGAATGAAATGGTTTTTATTAAGAAGTATATCAGATAACTTCAGGTCTTCAGAAAAGATTTTGCACACCTGAGAGCTTTAATTCACTTGTTTTTAATGAGCTTTTACTAAAGGATGGGAAAAAACAACCAGGCCCAAAACATGTTTTGGTATTTATCACAGCATTCATTTTTTTATTGCTTTATTGAATCAGTACCTTAGTACATAGATGTTTAACTTTCAAACCTGATAAACAAATTTATTTTAGGATTATTTTACCAGAATGACAGCATAATTTACTAAACAGCATTTGGCACCAATTCTGGTTAGAAAATTACTTTAAATTGCAAATAACGTATTATTTGCCCCAAAGCTTTTTACAGTTCCCATTAACACTGATTTAATTTCCTTACTAATGTCTAGTTGAAACTCTCATGAATTTGATGGATGAGGAATGAGGGCAGAATCTTGCCAAGAATATAACATATATTCCTTTGGCTAGCTTTGAAAATATGAAAGAGTTCTTTTTCTTACACATTTTATTTTATAGCACTGCACCAGACAGTGCTTTTCCTTCTAAGTTATTTTAGGTAGCTGTAACACAGAAGCCCTTGATAGTAACTTCTGTTTTATTGGAATGCTAGCAAGTCCCAGCATATATATTCCTGGAGCAGGCTATTACTGCAGTTCTAATATACTTTAATAGAAGCATTAGCTTTTTTTGTCAGTGTAAATTTTACTATAGCCTGGAGCAGGAGAAGAGGGTATGTAGTATTTCTCTGCACTCTGACAGGTTTGATATGCAGGTAGTAGAAATACTTTAAAAGGAAGCAGACATCCTTTGAAGTTTAGACAAAGGTCTCTGTAGAAAACCTAGACATAATATGATTGTAAACCTAATTATAGTAAGCTGTCTGGAAAGACTTCATTTCTATCAATCAGTCCATTTTATTTTGGGTTTCATTTTATTAAGCACTGCAATGCTTGTTTATTAGGATCCTCCTAGCAAGGCGTCCTAGTGCCTAAAGAGTCTTTTTTTGTTATCGTTCAGCTTTCTGCCTTAAAAAGTTTGAATCATTGTTAATTATAAAATTGCAAAATCAAATATTGCTGAAATGAGTATTTGGGGCAACGGAATATTAACTGTAGGAAAAAAAACATAATAAAGAACTCTTTTTTTTTTT
>VZRZ01005699.1:480168-490916 GCA_013398175.1 Climacteris rufus
GAGACACACATGACACCTGATTTTAACATGCAGTGAAGATGAAAAAATAGATCCTGAAGCAAGTTCTGTCTTTACTGTGATGAGTACAAATATCAACAATTGTGCTGATAGAAACTGAACTAAATCAACTTTAAGTCAGTATTGCCAAGTGTAGAGTGATGCAAAATGTGCATTAACAAAGTGTATAAAATCTCTTTTCTTGTTTTTCCCCTCATTACCTCCAGAACTATTGCTTTGTGCTGTCGCTAAAACCCTGGGCCCTTCACGAGGCCATACCTGTCATCACTGAGCCAAATGGCAGTGCTCAGGCAATACAGCCAAGCCCCAGAGGGGAGCAGCCGTCGGGAACAACCAAAACTGCAGTGAAAAACAACACCAAGCATCACTAACTACATCGTGGGCAACTATATACGACATCAGTGTTATGCAGCTTCACGGTTCCTTCCAGATTTCTGGTTAGATGTCACAACATCGAAACAGGAATTCAAACCCAACGTTTCTAGACCTACTGAGCAGTTACAGCGACTGAAATACCTGACTTCCTCGTTCTTTAAATGCGAGTTTCATTGTTGAGTTCCCAGTTTGCTGGAGAGGGTGCATTTTCCTGACTGTAAGAGAGCCACTAGGTGGGAGCATGTTATCTTAAAAGGCGCTTGCTCAGCCCCAGCAGTTGTTATTTCGAGGGAGCTGCGCGCTTCTTTTCCCGGCGGCCGGGCGATGCTGCAGCTCCTCGCACCACGGCGAGGTGGTGAGCCATTTGGCATTTTTCAGCGCTCGTCTCCGCACTGGGGAGACGCTGCCTGCCTCGCTGCACCTCCAGCCCAGGAGGACGTGAGCTGGGGCGAGCAAAGGCAAAGACTTACTACAATCACAGAGTAGTATCCTGAGTTGGAAGGGACCCACAAGGATCACTGATTCCAACTCCTGGCCCAGCACAGGACCCGCCAAGAGTCACGCCATGTGCCTGAAAGCATTGTTCAGACACTTTTAACTCTGTCAGGCTGGTGCTGTGACCATTTCCCTGGGGAGCTTGTTGCAGTGCCCATCCACCCTCTGGGTGAAGAACATTTTCCTGATATCCAACCTAAACCTCCCCTGACACAACTTAAGGCCATTCCCTCAGGTCCTGGCACTGGTCACCAGAGAGAAGAGATCAGTGCCTGCCCCTCCTCTTCCCTTCACAAGGAAGCTGTAGATCACAATGAGGTCTCCTCTCAGTCTCCTCTTCCCTAGGCTGAACTAAGTTACCTCAGCTGCTCCTCATATGGCTTCACCTCCAGACCCTTCACCGTCTTCCTGGCCCTTCTTTGGACACTCTCTAATAACACCAGAAGTGCCACCCTTCAAAAAGTGTATCTCATGTCCAAACAAGGAGCACAAGCTAGTTACGTAGAAAGCCTCAAGGACGCAGGTTAAAATACATTTAGAGGGTCACCATGCTAACATAAAAGCTAATAATAATTTTTAAAAGCCTTATTAAAATATATTGAAAGCCAGGCATTTGCCAGAGCGAGAACTGGCAGATAATAAAAAGGGTCTTTTGAGGAATTAGCTATAAGAGAAAAAAGTGTTGTAGCAATATTCAACACAAAAGTGATTGAGAAGTTTTAAAAGTAAGCTTCTTTTTTTTTTTTTTTTTGGAACAAACTCTCACATTAGTCCTAAACTGAGGGTCCAATAAAAGGCATTTTAGCACAGATGAGTAAATTCAAAGTGACACAACTGACAAGGATGGGTGTGTTCAACTCTAAAGATCCAGGATAATACTGTTGGTCTGAGAAGTGTAATGTGTAGTGAATTTCAGAGGGCAGCCATGGTACTAGAAAGATGGTGCCAAATGAGCTGCTTCCCAAAGTACAAATATGTGGAAACTCCAAAAACTCTGACTTTCACATCAGGAATATCTGAGCTGTGAGACTGTAAGTGGAAAAAAAGTAATGCAAATGAATATTCATTGTTCCCTGTAGTACAAGAAGGGGAGGGACAGCTAATGTAAGGAAACCCATTTAAAACAAAGTGCTTTTTCGTATGTCATATTTTATCTTGCCATACAGCCTTTCAAAGGTCAGACTGATAAATTAAAAAAGGAGTAAGACAAGTTCACACAGGGTAAGAGTATTAAACATGATGAAATGAATGCAAGCTCTAAAGCTGGAAGTTTGCAAATCATTGCTTGTGTAAACTTCTGAGAACATACAAGAATGCATCTGTACCTGTGGCCTGTCCCCAAGTGCTCACTGTTGCTCATTGGTGAAGAATGATACTTGGCTAAACAGACTGTCAGATATTGCCAAGGTCATTCCTTATTTCTTGTGATGGTAAAAAATTTGGCCCTCATCTTTAAGCCCAAGGTGCTTAACGGTAGTAAAGTTGTTAACAGTGTCTGGTTGTCTTGCTGCAGCTCTGGACTGAGAGTCCAGTTTTCCTAAAGATTAGTGGGAGTAGCTTTGTTCACAAAAAAGATCTCAGAAGCCAGCTGAAGGGTGCATTGCCTAGAACAACAAAAACTTGGTAGAAACAATGGTGGCAGTGCAAAACCAACCATATGTAGGTAGCTGCCTGAATAGATTTTAAAGACTATCCAAAAAAAAAACAAAAAAAAAACTGCAGAGTTTTTGACCTGTAGGATTCTTCAAATCATAATTCTGTGTAAAGTTCATAGTCCCAGGGGGTTAATTCCTGAACACTGTTATTAAATTTTCACAGGTATAAGATTTTGGAGAGGTCAGGAAATTGGTGGGAATACTTCATATTTAATCTTGCTCTCGATGAAGACAGTAATCGAGGTCGTGTTGGTTTTAGCTGAAAGAAACGTGGTGCAGTGATGCTGTTGCAATAAAGGAGCCTGGAGTACTACTTACTCAATTACAGATCTAATAGGATGACTTTTAACTATGCAGTCCTAATAAAGCACCTTTTTTTTTTTAAGGAACTTCTCTTACTGCTTTTTTTTAGTTAGGGTCAAATGTTTTTTGTATAAATAGATATCTTGCTCACATCCCATATTCTCTTCCTGTCCGCATTAATGTCACAAATCCACTGTCTTTCCTGTAAGAACAGACTGTTGTTGCAAGCACAGATTTGTATTTAATTGGGTTTAGTACTGTCTGTTACGGAGCTTTTAACGCGAACATTCTCCAAAATGAAAAATGCAAACTAGAAAGTTACTGAGGGAAAGTAATTTCTATAACTGGTTTGGGTGGATATTTTCAGCTTGCTAGTAAAAATCTCTTTGCAAGTCATAAAAACCTCATTATAATTTTGAAATACGTTTCATGACTATGCATCAGCTCTACTCGCTGTGCAATTCTCCATGCTTTAACAGTATTAGTTACTGGAATTGCTCAAAGACATCAGAAATAGAAACGCTCTGTTCCTTGCTGGAATTTCAGTTCATTGGCCAAGCAGAATTACTGCTTTTTCCAGGCAAGTTTTTGAAAAGACGTTATTCCCAGCCTACACCCTGTCTGTCAATACATGATGAAATTGTCATTCTAAAATAGTTACTTGTACCGTGGAGTGGTTCTTTCTTACATGCAGTGTGACCAAACCGACTTGCTGCCAGAAACTGGGAGTAATAACTAAAAGAATACAAACAGTTGTCTTTACCATGCAATCATCCATGATAAATGGCTGATGTACTGGATGAAGAAATGTTATTTTTACCTATTTGTCAAGGCCATGTCCTCGTTTATTACACATTTGGAATTCCAGAGAAGCTGAGGTGTACATCCCAAGGTTGATGAAAAGCTGAGGAATGGGATGTGGTAACATGACCTGGATAGCACATGGTGGGTACATCTTCATGTATCCTTCAGGGCATCGCAGCCTTACACACTTGACAGTCTGAGATGATTTGCAGCCTTAAGTGAGACCTTCAGGCTCCTCTTCCAAAGTTTAGGAAGAATGAGATACTTTGGAAGGGACTCCTGAGATACCATCAGAGCTGGAACCTGTACAAAGTCACCCATTAATAAAATGAGGCTTGGGATGGAATTTAAACAGTCTGGAGTGTATCTGCATGATTCAGATCCCTTGCTTCAGGTGAGCTGGTATGGCTATAATACAGGACAGGGCCATGAAATGCTTTCTGCTCAGGCTCCGAAAGAGACAGAGCTGGGATAGCATCATGCTGAAGCAAACAGCCGCCTCCCCCTTGGGCTAAATGCACTGCTTCATTTTTCATAGCTGTGCTGGTTCTGGTTCTGCAGGCAACCAAGTCATCCTTGGCTCCAAGCTCCTTACACAGGGCATTATCACGTCGTTTAGACACTGAATGAAGTGGCTGAAACCACGTGCCTCCTTCTTCTGAGCATTTACTTGGAGCTACCTACAATCTGGTCTGCAAATAGAAATAGCAAAAGTTACTCTATTTAATATCTAACTGTAATCTTTCCAGCAGGAGTGCAGGAAAGCCCTCGTTATGTTCACATCCACATTTCCTCACTTTTGAGTAGCACTAATTACTAACGCTTTACCTATTGGGTAGGAGTAGCAGACAGACCCTCCCTCTGTTTCTGTGCAGTACTAAATGGAAACCTGCAGGTACTTTCTGCAAAACTGCAAGGAACATGGGCACAAAGCTGAGCTAGGTCTCAGACCATGCACAAATGGAAGATAAGGTGGCTTGTCAAGTTTAGCAGAGCATAAACCTTCATTTGCATATATTCTTAATTATATAATATAGTATGCCTCCTTAGCTTCACAGAAAACTCTGGCTTCACAGGCAGAGAAGATGCCTTCTGGGGAGGAACCATACATTTTATTTATTTGGCATGTCCAATGCAAGAAACCTACAACCTTAAGCAAATACTAACCAAGTCTTGGAGGTAGCCAGAAATCAGAGAGATGATTATTGTCCTGGTTATAGAAATGGGAAAGAGTTACAAAGGAGACAATAGTTTGGGAGGTAGAGCAGGTTATCTGCTTTAACTAAAAGTGTCTGTTATAATAAAAACAAGAGTGCAGCAAAGCAGTAGGCTTCTGATCAAACCTAATAGTCTCTCCCTTATTTCTACCTGAAAGTTTTCTGAATAACTGCAATTTGTGTTGTGTCGAAGTCAGAAATGTCCCAATCTTACCAGTTCCTGACTGCATCTAGGGATCTGGTTCCCATTCTGAACGTCACTGTGGCCCATACACCGTGAAAAGTGACATCCTCCTTTGGAGAGCCCAAACAGGGCCTGTCCCAACATAGAGTGGACAGAGAGCCATTCTGTCCTTCTAACTCAAAGTCACAGGTGTTGCCTGACTTGATAAAAAATTCAACAATCACTATGCTAACCATGAGACTAAAAATAAAAAAGGTGAAGGGTAGCCACCTCATAGCCTTATCCAAAGTTTCATGAACTCCTGCAGGATAGACTGGGAAGGTCCTAGGAACAGCTCTCCCAAATTCCCAGAAATGCTCTATAACCATCACATTTTTTCACTCTTTATAAATTGGTATTGTTTCCATTGTTTCCATTCAAAAAAAAAATCAGTCAGGAATGGGCTAAAGCTTTTGACTAACATGGGGATGTCTATTTTAAAATTCTGGCCAGGTTAATCAGCTAAACAAGGTTGCAGAATAGGTTTGCACACTCATACATGGTCATCCGTGTTTAAATGGATACTGTTTGCATGATGCCAGTTGCAGCCCCTGGTAACTAGTCTTCCCCTGGAGCATGCCTTGGGTCAAGGCAGGCCAGGGAGTGCTACTAATAGCCCTTAGACATGAAGCTGTGAGGTGCTTCAGCTATACACATGGGTCACAGTGTGCCACCACATAGTCAGAAGATGGGCTACTGCCCATTTTATTTACGAGGTTAGCTTACAGCCTGTGGCATTGATGGCATACTTCTTAATTTAAGGGAAGACAAATTAATCCTTTTAATCTCTCTGCTAATATGCAACCTCACTGCAAGCCTCCTAAACTCCAGATGGGGACAGGAAAGGAGACACAACACTGTGCCCTGCATACCCTGAAATAGCATCTGAGCCTTCAGACACACACCTCTGTATTCACTGGCTGGTCCTTCACCACAATAATATGCCCTACCCTTGCAAGTAAAATAAACCTACATTTTCGGCCTGCACTTCCTTCAGACCAAGCACCAAGGTGTAGGTGTTGTGATGTAGCTGCAGGGAACTGGGCAGCTGATTTGCTCCACACCATCACAGAGCAGCCACCGACAGTTTTCCAGTTCACAGATATGCAATACAGAAGAGGCAACATCTGAAACCAAGCCACAGGGCTAAACAAATTCCCTTATAAACAGGGAAAATACAAAAAAAAATGCAGAAAGTCTTACAGAAAGTTTTCTACCCTGTGAGATACAGAAATCCAAATCCCCGGTTTTGTGACAGACAGAACTGTTGTACAGCAATCAATGTAATTCTGATTTAAGCCTCCTAAAGATCTCCCCACTTGTCCCCCCCCAGCGCCCCCCTTCTCTCAGCCTCTGAGCACTCAGGACCATATCCTAAATGTTCTCCTGACTTCCGAAGTGAAGCTACATCACAAAACACACCAGAATCATTTTTAAAAGAAATTATTGTAAAAGAGCCTTCAAATACTTTCACTCTTCTATTCTTACAGCAGAGAAGAGTGTTTATTCTACTAGCACAATGCTCTGAAAGATTTTTGTGAAGCTGACAAGAGACGGCAATGCACTACAGCAGAGCCTCAAAACTACGAAGCTTTTCTATCTTATCTTCCCTTCCCATCGGCAGGCTCATTCACGACAATTAAGTACTCAGATGAGTCGGCTCCAAAGCTATTACAAAGCTCCAAGTCACCCGAGACCTTTTTTTAATTTCAGTGGATAAAGGAGATGTTGACTGTCTAACACAGTTCTGTATCATCCAGTGGTGTGTGATGCTTTGTTTAATGTGAGAACATGCCATAAATAATACAGCACCATATCATTTCTAGAGATTGCAGTTCTAATGTTTCTTGTTGCTGCAGTTTGCATTCTAAAACCTGTCTGGACGATGTCAAGTCACACACAAGTTTATTCCCTCTTCCCTACCCCCTCAGACTTTAACGATTTTGTTTTCATTAAAAGCCTGAATGGTATTTATATGTAGCATTCTCCTTCAGCACAGGAGGATGCAAAGGTGAAATCAAGCAGCAGATGCCTGTGCACCACAAAATGAGTAATCATTTATGTTCCAAGCTAAAATAAATCCAAACAGAAAACCAGAAAGCACACACTATTCTAATGCCTTCATTTAGTAACTTACCTTTTTTTTTTTTGTCTCTTTTAAACGTGGGGTTTGTGAAAACATTTTGAGCCTTGCTCATTTTATTTTTGTTTTCCTTGGAAAGCCTGCAGTGAAACATCTATCCCTTAAACTTAATGTCTTCGCTACTTGCCTTTTCCAGTGGCACAGGGGTGATGCTTATACTCCTTCATTACGTATTCCAGCTTAACCACAGCTTTTCAAAACAGCCCCCACTAAAATGAGCTGTGGCTCTAGATTTACACTCCTCATCACCATCACTTACAGTTACTGATGAACAATTTCACTTCTAAGCACACACATTTCCCCAACAGCTGAACTGCTCCACAGTTTTCTGTGTTTTTCTTATTATAACTAGCTCCTTCATTTCAATGGCATCACAGTTGAGCTCAAGTCTGAAATGCAATGCTCCAACTAGGTCGAGTGCTTATTTTTACCCAAGTAATTACAGAAAAAAAGTTGACACTGACATTTACCAAAATATTTCAGAGCACAAACACCACCCGCTGAGCTGAACATGAAAATTCATGCCTGCTAGTCTTGTTTTCTCTTCACAGTATGACTGATTTGACTCATGCCTGACTTTAACAAAATTTCCAGATCTCATCTAGAATTATAGTTCATAGGAAAAAAGACTGAACATACAGCTTAATTTCTGTTCCAATGCTCCCATTATTACTTGTCTTTGATGAAAGGATACAGCAAGACATTCTAGACCATTTCACAGCATTTTGTAAGTTTAAAACTTTATATGGTGAAGGAAAATTCTTTACTAATACATCTGGAAGCTTGCAAGGAACTGCTTTCATTTCTTTCATAGACACCTATGAAAATCCCAGTTTAGTCAATCTGGATGTTTCTTGTTGAACAGTGTCAGCAGCATAGGAGCACCGGTCCTTTGATACTGAAGCTAGAGCAGGAACATTTCTCTGCCTTCCAACAGTCCCACAAGTGATTTGGTTACTGGTCATGACCCCGTTGTTTATTGTATGTGTAAATCGTAAGAATTACTGGAATTCTTATAAATCCCAATTAAATAAAGGGTAAAAGAAAAGCCCACCTGTGCTCAGACACCAAGTAACTGCATGTTAATGGCCTGTTCAGTGCCCTACTGGGATATCCTAGAGTAATGCTATAGCATTATACTCAATTTCAAGAGGCCAGTAGACATTTTAAAATGAATAAAATCTATTTATATAATTACAGTAATGACTACAGCTCATGCCTTGTGCACAGCAAGTAAAAAAGCCACGCTGGAGTTTATGTAAATATTATTAATGCATACACTATAAAAAAGTAACTCATGTTCATTAAAAAAACCCCTTAATTTCAAAAGTTTACCAGAAACAGTTACACTGAGCATTGCAATCTTTCAAAGCAGAACAGAAGCCGTTTACAAGGATCCAGCAGTGATTGATTTCCAGCTGCTTGGAGCTGGACTGCCAATTGAACACGTACTGAAAGCTGGGCTGAAATCCCCTCTTACTTGATGGCAGCAGGAGTCATGCTGCTGTTTCCTATGAGCTGGAATTTCACCCCAGTCTTTACATTCTTCGTCGGTTATGGTGGAGCAGCCAGAAGATGATGATTAGCGAGTAGCCAAGTAGACTCACAGTTCAAAATTCCAATCTTCGAGCATCTGTAAGGTCTAGGGGAAGATGGGGGGTTTGTAACACGGTTAAAAGGAGTCTCTCTACAGAGCTGATGGCAGGACACTGCACACCACTAACAGAAGTAAGTAAATCGGATGTTCAGTCCTTGATGAAGACACCATCATATTTGCCTTTGACTAGAAAGGAAGGCAGGCACAGCATGTCAACAAGTAAGCACATGTATGCACACAAGGCATTCCAGGAGCTGAACAATTTCTCTGCATGCATAAAAGTCCTTGCTAAGAAAAAAAAAACAGCAAAAGTTTTTAGCATTTAAACAATTGGCTACATGAACTGGATTTCAAATCCAACTTTATGCATTCTTGACAAACTGAAAGGCCTCAACATTGAAGATAAAACATTTTTAGCACCAGCTGCTGGCTTGAAAGTGAATACTTACTCACAAGAGATGAGTATAGGAAGACATGTTGTCTTTCATTGAGAAAGTGCTTTAAGGCAGTATCTGAAATTGTAATCTAACTACCACAGAAACCGCTCCAATTATTCCTGATATTTTACAGCACCCACACCGGTTCTACTCTGAGGGATGGTAGGAGCTAAATTGATGTCAGTCCCCCTCCTCCCTGACATGCGCCCTGGAAGGCTGGAAATGTCCAACATCTGCACATCACTAGTTGTCATAATGCAAGTTAGTTTCTTCCTAGATCTCCTAAATCCCCCCGTAGCCATTGATATTGGCCATTATCAGTGGCAATGAAATTGGTGAGGAATTTCCATCTTTCCTTATCACTAACCCAATTAAAAAGTTGTTTAATACAGTAGCAAGTGTTTACACAATTAATACAAATGACAGATTTGTGAACATTTCCCAGAAAGGAAATGACTTTAACTAGTCTGGCCAGATGTGATCCTGCAGCACCCAGCCAGGGGGGTGGTTTTTCTTCTTTGCTATCACAAAAAGTCAATTTACTTACTTGCATTTCCAGTAAAGAGTATTTTAGGAATGGAGACAGTAATTTCTGAATGTATATCGTATCTATAAAAGGAAGAGCTAAGTAGTTTTTCCTCCATTTCCATCACTTTGCGGAACTCTATCATCCATTTTTATTAACAGTTATGGCACCCAGGTATGCAGCTAAGAAATTGAAGAACATGAAGGATATTATCAGAATCATTTTTCGCTAAAGACAAGGAGCAGAACTGCATCGCAACCCTACTTTTTTCATGATTTAAAGTTGTGTCAAAATATACCAAGATTTTCAGAAAATCTGTTATTTGGCTTACACAGTAAGCTATGCCTTGTGCACTATGTTCTAGACAAAGTTGTATTTGAAAATGGTGCACAAAGTTAAGAAACTGTACACGATGCCAATGAGTAATCTGTGCTTTCATAAATACAGTAGTATACATCCTATATACAGATGCTGGATGCAAGCCTCCAGGAAGGCTGTTAGCCAGCCATCCACAGAAAGAAAGGAATAAAGATGGTGGGGAGCGTGGTGGAGGGTGCCAAACCTAGGCAGACTATTGATGCTAGTCCCACAAGCACTGACGCGAGCACGCTCCTCTGGTCCCGAATAATCATCTTCACAGTCTCACAGAACTGAAAAAAAAAAAGAAAAAAAAGACAAGCGGTGAGATTTAAGGAGGAAAGCTTTGGTTGCAGAGCTGGCGATGCCCACTCTCTCGGGACAGAGCAGCGGTCGCCGCCCCAGCTCTCACACGGGCTCTCCAAAGCCCGGCACAGGGGGAAGAGCCGGGGTGGTACCGGGTCACCCCCCAGCATCAGCCCCGGTACTGCCTGCGGCTCCGGCTGGAACTTGTAGCTTCAGCGCATTTTAGAAGCGTATTAATTGTTCTACGAATTCAGCTTCGCTTTCCCGGCCGCTTGAAGGCAGCCGCGGCCAG
>VZRZ01005699.1:490993-553556 GCA_013398175.1 Climacteris rufus
GGGGAGCGGGGTCGCCGGGAGAAAGGGCAGCGCCGTCCCCGCCCCTCCGGGCCGCACCGCGGGCCGGGCCGTACCTTGTCGGTCTGGAAGCTGACCGGGGCTCCGTAGCGGCAGTAGGTGACGAAGTGCTCGCAGTTGTTCCAGAGCAGGCTGTAGGCCGTGGTGCCCACCAGCTTCTCCGCCCGGCGGGCCGCCTCCTCGCTGCCCAGCACCTGCTCCTCGAAGAACCGGTCCATGTGATTGACCAGGATGCTGCCGCCGTAGGCGAAGTCCTCCACCGTGTCCACCCGGACGCTGGCCATCCTGGCGATGACGCCCAGGATGAGCCGCTTGTTGGTCACCACTTGTTGGATCTGCCGACGGTCGGCAGTGATGGCGGGCAGGATGTCGGGCATCAAGTGGGCGACTCGGTTCTCGCCCAGGTAGATGCCGAAGTGGATGAAGAGGGTGCGGGGCACCTCCAGCAGGTCACCCCGCTTGAAGCAGCTGGTGTCGTAGTAGCCGGGGGCAGGCGGTGGCGTTTCCCCACCGGAGCCCGCGGGCAGGGGCCGGATGTGGACGAGGAGCATCAGCTTCTCCAGCAGCAGCGAGGCCGCCTGCGGCACCGGGTTCTTCATGGTCGGCAGGGTAAACCCTCGGTGCCTCCGAGAAGCTGCTGGACCCCGGTACCGCTTTTCTAGGCTACCGGCGGGGCGGGGCGGGGCGGGCACCCGGGCCGGCCCACCGGGTGAGGGGCGTGCGGGGAGCGCCCGCCCCGAGGACCGGCCGGGCTTTATTGGGGAGCGCGGCGGGCACGCTGAGCCAGGTCGGTGTGTCCCTGTCCGGCCGCGGCGGCGCCTCGGCCCTCGGGATGGCGCGGTGCCCGCAGCTCCGCCCCGTCTAGCCCCGGCGCTGCCCAGGTAGAAGTGCAAGGAAAAGTGCGTGCAAAGCCTTTCACCCGCCCCGGGGAGAACAGCTTTCCCCCGCCCCTGGGGCCTGAGGGGCTGCGGGAGCCGGCCCCGATGGGACGGGGAGGGGTGGCCGGGCGGGCTGGCACGGTGCTCCACAGCGGCGGAGAGGGGAGCGGAGCGTCTTTCTTCTGTGAAAGAAAACAGGTCGCCGAGGGAGAGCGGGAAGTCACATTTGTAAATTAATTCGCCCCAAAGGTCCGCCAGCTAAGAAAGAGTGGGAATCTGCGGAGCGGCATTCCCGTGCCTTCAGTTTCATGCTAATCCATTATGCAAATGACTAAATCCTGGCAACGGAGCCCACAAAAGAGCAGCCCTGTCAGGTCTACAATGCCGCCCCGATCGAGGCTCGGAAGTTTCAGTAACGGAGCAGGTTCCCGCCCCCCTGGGGGATGGCGCGATGATGGATGGGACAGACATTCATCTAACCTGGAAGATGACAGGTCCCGGAGAGTGGCAGGGGGGGGGCCCGCCCGCCATCGCGGCTGCAGCCTTTCACCGAGTCCCTGCCGCCGCCGCGCCCGGCCGCTGCCACGGATCCCTGTTCGTGCCGCAGCCGCTCCGGCCCCGCCGCTGCCCCGGCTGCAGGGGCGAGCTTTGGCCTCCCTGAGAAACGCGGAACGGGCGGAGGGAGGCGTGGGAGGAAGGGATAGGAGTGTAAGAATGCTGGCGAGGTTTGATGGAGCATGTTCCCTTAAACTCAGGCAAACACCCCAACCCCAGGATGCCAAGTACGAAACAGGGAAGTGGGAAGAGGAGAGCTGGTGTGTAACAGCTTGGCGGCTCTCCACAGGCAAACCCCGTTGAAACAGTAGGTTATTTTTCTAACCTCAGCCACTTTAAACCCTGTGGAACACAAATGAGATCCATAGACCACACCAGAGCTGTAGAATCCCTTTGGTCACACCAGCAAAGAGAAAATATTCACTATCCCTCTTCTTTCCATTTGCAAACAGCTCTGGTATGACTCAGAAGGCAAAAGGGGTGCAAGGGACCCAGACTCTACCACCACAGATAATGAACCAAGGTTCAGGATCTCGTGAACAGGAAAGCTGAAGCTTACTGATGACCCAAAACAAGTTTTCCCACTTCCTCAGTGAAGAAAATATTTCAGGGGAGTGGGTTACCTCACTATATGTCAACAAAAATGATGGTTGGTGCCCTCCAGTCTCCTGCTTGAAGCAGAGAGCAGCTTCGTGGGAAACTAAGATTATCCTCACCTTGCTTCATCTGCAAAGAAAGGGGCCCACCATAACCTCTTGTTCAGCTGCTGATTACAGGCCAGAGCCCCAGCACTACTTAACAGAGTGATCAGGCCTTTGGGATTTTCTCTGGAGTCGCAGCCAAATTTTTATGCAACGGAGGCTTACCCCTCTCAAGCCCCCTACTTCAAATCACATCACTTACAAAAGAGAAAATACCTTAAAGATGTAGCTTATGATGCTGGTACAGGAACCCTGTGGATTAGCCACCAGCCACACGATTATATAATTAAACCAGTGTATTTTCAAGTCAAGATGTTTAGATGTATTTGGAAGGTGTGAAGCTTTTTCTACTAGTAAATAAAAATGGGGAGGAGGAGGAATAACTTCTCATTTTAACTAGTGCATTATTTTTAATTTTTAAGAGAAAAAAAAAAAATTAAAACACCTCATCCTGATAAAGGGTCTCACCCGTTTGGTGATGGTCACAGCAGCTGGTCCAGAGCTGCAGCACTGTGCCACAGAAGGTTGTCAAAAACTCCACAGAAAGTCCTGGCACAGAAAGGTTCTTGTCTTGCTCCCGTGTGGATACGTACTACTCCTGCCCTGTGCTGCCACCTCGATTCCCCCTCTCCCCTTCCCTAAAGCTGTTTAGGGAGTGTCTGGATGGTCTCCATTGAAATAGGTGGTAGAGATGCTTCAGTCCTACCGTTCAGGTTTCTTTCCCTGCCCAAAGGAAGGTAGAGGAATTCAGCTGAACTCCCAGGCAGATACAGACACTTCCCAATGGGATCTTTCACATGGAGGCATCCTTTGTTTGCTTTCTTCATGCCAGTTAGCTTTAATCCCCAAATCACCAGGGTCCATTTCAAGTAAATCCGGAAAGGAAACCAGGATGAAACCGAAGAAGAGGAATTGCCATGAGAAGGAGATTAAGTCTTACTGCATGGGAGGGTTTCAAAGCAGTAAGGTGAAAGGTGTGACATTTCTGCAGTATAATTTCCTCATACCTGAGGCACTAAAGAGCTTGCTCTCCCTGCCCCCACAACCGCTCACTGACTCTCAAGCTCGGAAACCCCAGTGAACAAGCCCAAGAGGCATTACAGAGCACGCACCTCTGTGGAAGGGGCTGCAGCAAGTGAAATCCACCCAGGTAATGCTTCACCATGACCTTGCAACTGTTGTGAGCACTACTGCTTGCAAAGCACTTAATACAACACATCAAAGTCACTTCTGAATGAAACTATTCAGATTCTTGAAAAGCAACCTGCAACCCAACATTTTCTGCTTTCAGACCCAGGGGGCTGCAGTCCTATTACTGTCCAACTTCCATGATGTAACCAAAACTTGAAAGGTATACTCAGCATTATTCTTCATCTAAAAGGGGGAAGAAAGCATGTATGTTAGTGGAAAAATATCTCCACTGTAGATGGCAAAACTAAAAATACATGTTGTGCATCAAACACTGGCACACCCTCTTGGTTGACTTCTGTATAATAGCTTTTGTACCTTTAACACACAGATGTAAGTGGGAAAAATCACTTTGGAATATTAAATATAAACCTGAAGACACTAAGAAAGTATTTGTTTGGACTGTTAACTGCTATGGAATAATTTAGTGATAAAACCCACGCTTCATTTTTGAGAGTTAGGCTGAGACGCAGTAAGAAAGCTGTGAGAGGTAAGAGAATGCAGCCTTTGTTTAGTAGTGCAGATGAGCCACAGTAGAAAAACTTAACTAAGAGATGTAAGCCAGTTTCCATTACACTGAAACTCCTGTAGTAGAAGGAACCTTATTTTATGCATTAGACATTACTATTTCCATCCTGCCCTCACAGCTAACACAGCAAGGAAAAAGCAGGAAAGGCAGGGAATTGGAAGGGTAACTTCTTGCCTATATGAGGAACAGACCTGGTTTAACAAGTAGGCAAAATGAATTTTTTAACTGACTGAAGTTAAACCAATGCTGACTGCATACATGCTCACCTTTGTGCACAATTTGTATTTTACCAAACCTTTCTCACTTACTCAAGCTTTACTGTAGATTAACAAACAAATGCAGCTTCCAGATTATCTGGGACTGCTGAAACAAGCATAGTTTCATGAATTCAAACATGTTAGGGTGTTCAAGGAGAGTAAAATTTTTGGATAGGGATTTTTGGAGGATGTGATTTGCAAGAAAAGTATCTGAAAAGCAGTGTTACTTGGTTTAACCTGGTGTGCTGAAAGAAATCATGGACAGAAAACACGTTTGTGAAGGATGGTCTCACAGCATCCAAAAGGGCTATTCCAGAGATGAAAAAAATAACACCTTTGTATTCCCATATCCAATCCATTTGAACACTGTACCATTCTTTTCAGCAAACTACAGCTTCCATTATAGAGCTATAAGTGACCAGGTCTCCAGAAAACAGTATCATTTACTTTTTTGTTTTTTGTATTTAACAAAAACTAGGGACAGAACAGAAAATCTGAACAAACAAGGGAACTGACAAAACAATGCATGAAATTGCAGTCAAGTGAAACAACCCCAAACAAAGACCCTTTGAACTAAGCATCACTCTCTTCCAGTAGAAGAAACACCATAAATGACTAAAACAAATTTATATTTTATAAATGTTCACTTTTATTCAGAAACTTATTGCATACACATTTCCAGAGTCACTTAAGCAGCATATTGAGTGAACTGCAAATATTTACTGTAGCCTTTTTATCCTTGTAGGTTTGCTACTGAAGTCTACCATCTTTTTTTTTTTTTTTTTACTTCCTCTCAACAGGCTTCCAAATTATTAAGAGGAGTTTTCTAACAAACAATGACTGTAAACATAATAAAACCCCTGCATGCCGTTTTCCCTTTGAAGTTACTAACTTGGGTATTTTTCTGCAATGAAGTAATGACTCATTTTTTACAACCTGACTGAGTCATGCTGTATACATGGACAGTACTTATGACTTGCTCAGGGAATCATGTGTTTAGATGGATAAAGCATCCACTTATGATACCTTCAATTCAAATGAACAATACCACAGAAAAAGTAGGAACAATTCATTGCATAGTACTCATTAACAAGCAAGAAGCTAGGAAATTAATAACAGTGATAGTACTGGAAATTTAGGAACAACTAACAGATAGGTTTGGTGACAATTAAAAAAAAATATTTTCATAATTTTGTCTGGTATCAGTAATGCCTCATTTCGTCAGCACTGAACAATTAATACTATCTCCCTAAAATAAACAGAAATATTAATTTCTGGATATAAAATGCCTGAACATGTGGAGTAATATTTTTATGGCTTCTGCAGAGAAAATATAGTTATCAGAATTTTCACCTTGCTATTGTCCCAGGAAGTAATATACAGATTTTTAAGTCTCTTCTTAATCAGGTGAAGAAGTTTAGAAGTACCTTAATTTGACAATGCTAGTCATATTGTGCAGGAAGGGAGGTGACAACTGGGAGTCAGAAGAGAGACAGAGTACACTGCATTCAACATGGTTTTCCTTCACAGCAGAAAATAGACCTTTATGTGGGAATGGCAATGCAAGTGACAGACAAATGAACTTAATCCAGGCATGACTCTGCTGCACAAATCAAGGATTTAACAGCCCTGGAGCAAAACCAGGTATCCCTCACCTGGCCCTGCTTCATCCTCACCAGGATGGCACCATTACAAGAGGGAGTGAGCAGCCGGACTCCCCTTTCCTCATCTTCAAATTTATTACCACACTAAGACCTGCAATTTACCACTACTACGTGCTTTCAACTGACAGATTAGTTAGCAAAAGAGATTGGAAAATGGAATAATAAAGTGTCATTAATTGGACAAAGTGCTGGAAGTTTGGTGGATCACCACCAAAGGTCGGCATTTACGACCAGTCACTGTAGAACAGTACCAATTACTACTTTTCTTTATTGCCCAACAGAGAAAACTGTTCCCTAGTACCAGACAGTGCTGACTTCCCAGCAGTGCAGAGCAGGTTACCCAGCCTCACTCTGCACAGGACAAACAAACCTGACAGGATAGCAGTCCATTCGATTTTCAAATAAAGACTGAGAAAGGAAAAGAGAGATGGACTGAACAGGAGGTAATTTCCATCTTGGAACAAATATTTATCTTGTCTCATAATTAAATGTTATGTTGCCATTTGATTAATTCTATTTTGCAGGAAATAAATTAATTCTTCATCCAATGTATTATCTAGAACGGAAATGTTATCAGGCACAGACAAAGCTATTAGTCTGGTATTACTCAAAACATTTGCTAATCTGTGCCCTACAGCTGAGAGATAACTGTCAAATTTCTACTCTTTAACTTAAAAAAAAATCTAATTCAAGAAGCCAGTTCTTGTTTATAATATGTTTTTATACAATTCAGTGTTAAAAGCATATATATTAAACACCTGTTATTCTATCAGTGATTTTAAATCAGGAACATTTTTAATCTGGAAATCCAACAGCATCTGTCCAAGTGCTTTACCCTGTAAGAAAAATAACCAAACCAACATTTCATTTCACTATCTAAATATGCCACCATTTTAAGATAAGTTTTTTAAAATGGTTTTAGTAAAAGTATTTTTCCTATAATCAGTGTAAGAATTCAGTATGTTTTTTAAGTTTTTTGACTTTTTAAGCATCCAAATCTGAACCATTTGAACAGTTTCTTCCATTTATTTGGTACCTAGTGCTAAAATCAATTTATTTGGGGTTCAGTTCTACTATCTGATTCACACATAGCATCATCATATTTTGTGAGCAGATAATCTATGCTGAGATTATCTGTACACATAAGCATTCCTGAGCCTATGGTAGCAGAGTTGTGCTTTGCTGTAGCCAGACCACTGCCACAATAAGGGATCTCATCTTCAGGTTTAGATATTTCAAATATTTAACACTCAAGTTATACACTTGCAAAAAAAAATGTTACTTTCAGATTCACATGATGTCATCAATATGAAAGATTCCCTATCTTACCTGTTTTCTCTTTCATATTTATATTATTTATTAGTACTTTAAGTATAGAAGTCATAGGCCAAATCAGGAGTGGCCATGCACTGCATGGTTCCTGTTTATACTCAGAAACAATCAGAAATGTCTAGTAAATCTGCATTTTGCAAAACGTGACAGCCTTTCTCACAAACTAATTTTGCTGGTGCATATAAAAACTGGTAGTCTTCAAATCAGTTACGCTCTTTCTTGTGCTATCTTAATAGTACACATCTTTTTCACCACATATTCTAAACCCACTTTCTACTTTCCCATGTTGTTTTCAAACCTTAAAAAATTAAATAGACAATGTCTATTAACAGGAAATGAAAACAAAGTAGAGTCAAACCCAAAAGCTGGTTATAAAGAGACCTATAAAAGATAACTACATTAAAATTATTGCTTTGATACATGCCTGTGGGTCACTTCTTAGGGATGCTACACCACCACCACCAAGAGAATTCTTCAGAACAAAATTCAATCCATGGATTCCTGGCAACTCATACCTGTAAAATAAAAACTGCACATTATTTCTCAGGAGATTTTGTAAGGAACACTTGTACAGAATATCAAACAAAAGCTAGCATACAAAAAGTTTTTGCTTCTGATCACATCCCACTGCTGAGTCAAGCCTAAAAGTTAACAAGATTAACACAAGGCCTTACCTGCCTTCTTATTCCTTCCTCTTACTCCAAATTAGTAGTCCTTAATGGTTTTAAGGACTCTAAACCTAAAGTTTGAAGGACTTTTAAAGCATTCTACTCAACTTCAATACTCATCCACTTCTAATAAAGTTGTTTCTAGAGGTCTTTATTTCTATGAGTTAAAGCCCATAAGCCAGAGCTTCAAGATCCAATAAGAACTCAGACAACCCAATGGGCAATAGGAAATATTTTTATTAGTTCTAGTTCTGATACTGAAAAGTACAATCACTTAATTCCTGGAACTCACTTTTGCTAACAAATGCCACCAGCTAATTGGAAAGACAACCTCTTCATTACTGAGAAATACCCATGAGTCACTACATCAAATTCTTAGGACCAACAGGTAATTTTATGGCAAATTAAAAGTAGAGCTACATTTCAACACTTTCCTGGAGCCACATACTTTGTTCAGATAAAATTTTATTTCAGTGTGACAGACCTATTTTTCTGTTTCATTGCCACTGTAAGCACTTTTCCATCCTTTCTTTTGACTAGTGCAGTTCCAATTTGGAAACTTCTGTAGCAGTTTGGCAAATGGCTCTGTGGTTTCCTATTGTTTGAAATTCCATAAATAGGTCTACAGTATATTTCCATTTGACTCTCCTTGCACAGTTTTTCAGTGTTTTGTCATCTTTCTCCTGTTGTTGGTTTTAATTTAAGTTTAATTAACTGAGATTGAAAGGAAAAAAAAAAATCTCATTGTACAGTTTGATCAAAAGTTTTAAGAGCTGCTTCTAAAAAACACAGAAAACCACTAAGCCCTGCACAGAATACTGTATCTGTGACAGAAACCAGTAAAACAAGGAAAATTCACTGTTCTAACTGAACTCCTATGCTTATGCACAACAGGGTGCCTGCTTAACTACTTCCTTTAAAGTGCTGTCCATACATATTCAAAGTCATCAGGTTTCCCAGGGAACTCCCCACTAAAATGCATGGAAATAATAATGATACAAAACTATTTAATGCATTTAAATCAAGAAAAAGACAGAATTCCTTTCATCAGAGGAAAGCAAGAACCAAATCCAAAGGCTTAAAGAAGTGTTTGCATATGAGATATACTGTAGAGAAATACTTATTTTTTCCCCTCTAATAAATATATGTACAAAAAATAGCCATCTAGAAGCATCAGGATCCACATTTCTCGTTCTTCAGCTCTTGATGAAAATATTGCATAGAAATAAATCAGCTGTCATTTTTTACATTTCTGAGCATTAGAATGTTCTCAAAACATTACATACACCATATTTCAGAAGATGAAAACAGCAAAATCTCACAGGATAGTTTTACTACCCTTCTTAAATGACTGACCTAGAACCACATAAAAAGTTTCTTATTACGTATCTTAATATAACCAGCTCTGTTAATAACATACTCTGGCACTTTAGTGAGGGAAGCAATCACCTGGGGATTGAAAGACCATTTCCTGTTATTATTTTACCTGAAAATCTGGAAGTTTATGAGTTTTCAGTGTTCTCTATCAAAATAATCCCACCTTTTCTCTGTTTAGTACACGTATTTAATGCCTCTAGTGAAAAAGCATGAAAAGCAACTGGTTAACAGACTCTGTTCTGTAGTGAGGTACAGCCATGGTTGGTATGTTTATAGTAGCAAAACTAACACAGTTTTTAACCACTCACCATTTAAATATGGGAAATGAAGGGAAATTAGACAGTAAGACAGCTCTTTTTTCATGACAGTTAAAACTAAAAAATAAACAAGTACTTTAAAAAAAACCTGCACAATCTGAAGCACATGAGTGTAATCCTTATAATCCTAAATATTTCCACAAAAGGTTTTATTCTTTTTCCCAGTAGCTTTCCAATTTACTCACAGAGTTCCATTATCACAAAGGAAGCCAAACCCACAAACAGATAATCTAATTAATCAAATTAATTTGGCTTCATCCAGACACAGCAAATTTCAACTTTTATTTATGAACATTAAAAGCATTAAGGAATAGCAATGAATTAATTTCTGAAAGTATCATCAGTATCATCATTCTTCCCCTCTCTGCTCTGTTTCAGAGGAAATTCAGTTACAATTCTTAGTATCACAATTTATTAGATACACAGATTTGTTAGCATTTATGAAACCGCAGGTGAGATCTACACTGAACTGCTTATGAAGACAAAACCAGCACTTACAATTCAAAGATCAGGGGTTAAAATAACTCCAAGCTCTCTCTGAGCTTTGAGCTGTAGCTTTCTGACTTAAGTTCTTTGAACAAGCAAAAAGACACTGAACAATTTATCCACTACCTATGGAAATACATAATGATTTTGGCAAAATCTCCATATTTTCCAAATAACTGCCTTTGTATCAAAACACATTTTAGAAGACTGAATGGTTTGTGGCAGTATTAAGCTTTAACTTGTTTTCAAAGGTTTAAAATCTGTTGACTGTTTTATTGGACAGCCTTAGGAGAAGGAGCTCTACTACCTCATGTCACAAGAACAGTGTGTGTTTCATTTGCCAGTCCCCAGGAAGGGCCCTGAGATCAGCCATACCACAAAAAAAAAGAATGTCACGTATGCTGCCTGCTGGCAGAGGATATTCTTTTGCAGATGAGAATCAGGTAAAAGTCTCCTGTTTAGGATGTATTCTCTTTCAGATTTTAAGAAGAGAAATAAGCTATGTTCTTCTTTAATTCTGGCTTGGTATATGCGCCACAAAAGTGGGTGAGAGCAGGGTAGTAGAAGGAATACTTTCTTTAAAGTAAGTGAACTTCATAACTATTAAAATATTTTGCAGAAACAGGGATAGTATGAGGCATGTTTCTGATGGATGATCAGGTAAGTTTGGGCTCCAGACTATACTGGCTGTGTGAATGTCTTTCAAGTAGTGTTTTACAATTTCTCAGTTCAGCAGTAGCTCAGAGGCTTGGGAAGCTTCAGTTACTAAAGCTCCTGCAGTTTCCAAATGGTTCAAAACCAATGGAAAGATAAATTTCTCAAAGGGTATTGGAAGCTATTTCTAGTCAGTAAAGACATCCTGTACTGGAACAAAACAAAGGAACAGCTTCAACTCTACTATGCTAATTCTGGGAATTTAAATGCCTTCACTAAACGGATTCACGGCCTTTGTCCAGCTTCAAGAGAGGCCCAAGTTCATGTTCTTTCCCAATAGCTATGCTCAAGTTGTTATTTAAAAAGGCAAAGGAAGATACATAAAAAAATACCAAAGACAATACACACAAGTTTGCAATATTTATGTTAACATACTTTAAGGTAAGTTCTGATACCATCATGTGTCTATCATAGAACTATGGACTGAGCAGCAAGCTACTCACCTTGTTACTAGTTCTTCTTCTGGTTTTTCATGTTCCAAAAGGTGCTGAAAGTAATTCTCCAGGGCCTGAGCAGTTAAAGTTTTCTTTAGGTATGGATAGTAGAGGGGATGCCGTGCTATCACACCTGTTAGGCATTCAATGGCATTAGTTGAAAATAGGAACTGTTAAAACCAATTTGTATTTATCCTTTCAAAACTGATTTGAGATCCTCCGCTTAACTGAAACTGTACCTATGGATCCTCTTTAATGAGCTCCTGAATAAAAACCACCATAGTATGACAGCTCTCCCTCTGTCAGTAGAGATGTAGGGTGGAGCATGACACCAAAGAATGCTAAGTGACCACTAAGTGATTATTGGATTTTTTCTGGCTGCAAACGGTCCCTGCCACTGAAAGACACCTAAAGAACAACAACATTGCAACAAACAGCCCACAGGCAGTTTTCTTCCCTTAAATGGTTTGCAAGACTTAGATATCTAAGCAATCACAATCAACCACTACAAGCCATGATCAGTGACTGAAGGTTTGGTCCTTGCCCCAGCTCGTGCATGAGATTCTGACGTAAGACTGACAAATCACAATTACATTTTATTGCTGTTAATATGCTTTACAAGCTTCAGCTAGATTTATGCTGAAGCCGAGGTTCCAGAACTGGACCAGGAAAACAGTTTTGTGTCACAGGGACCTTTCTAGCTGCAGACTTCATTTCATCTTAGAGGTCAAGTTTGTTGTTATTGTTGTTCTTTAATAAAGCAGTTGTGTCTTTATATCTAAGAAGTCTATTATGTATACATCATTCATGACTTGGCAATGCTACATTGCAACAGTGGTCAACCATGGGGAAAGAAAAAGGAAAAAGAAAAAAATAAATCAACATTCCTTCATTCTTCAACCCAAAAAAATCAGTTTCACAAACAAGGACAAGACAAGTATATTCCTAAATATAAATGAACAAATTTAATCAGTTTTAGCAGGACAGCTAATAGCAAATCAAATCCCAAACGCACCTTTAATTCATACTGAGCTTTGAACACCACACGCTCTCATCTTCCAACAAGTAAGAGAGCCAATTGTTGCATGCAGAAGTAAGGAATAGAAGGAATTATTAAACAATGCAAGAAGCAGCACAATCAATGTAAAGAGACTGCATACTGAAATACACCATTTGGATTAGCAATATAATAAAAACATTCTTGTACCTACAAGAACAACTTTAGTAATTCCTAACACTGTCAATGTTTTAGCCATACACATTACAAAATTAATGTATAAAAAGATACAAAATCAGACAACCAAAAAATTAAATTACATAGCATACACACATGAAGGAGTAGCAACTTATGTGTAAAAGAAACCTTAAAAAGGCATTTTGTAACTTTTGGGCGCTCAACTTTCCAACCCTAAACAAAAATCTTTCTTTGTAGTATGACATGCTAGTATTTTTTCTTAGTACTTGAGATTACAACAGCTGCTAATCAAAAGACTACAGATATTTGATTAGTTAAATCCTTGTTCTGTAAGTATTCTTTTTTGTTTCAGCACAATTAAAAAAAGTAAAAATCAAGCGATGTCACAGATTAAAAAAAATTAAGACTAGAACTTGATATGTAAGTCTTATGTGAAAATCTTACATCACTTCAGAAAGCAAAAAAGAGAGAAATACCTATGTTTGCAGAATTGCCTTTGTCTCCGCTTCTAGTATAGGCAAGATCTTCTAAGCGGTAAGTATGTGGACCACTTGGCAGATCTACACAATATAAAAATGAATTCATTGTAATGGTGCTACAAATAGCATATTTTGAAGTAATAACTGTCAGTTTAAATGCAAGCTTCCTGCACTGTTTGCAGTTCTTCTGAGAACATTTCCAACCTTTCTTCCCACAGGAGTACCTAGAGTAAAACAGGTGAGACTGGCAGCCAAAATTATGAAGTTGATCCCTCCTGCTCCGTCTCCCAAATCCCTTTCACCTTTTGACAGACAAATGCTGTACCAGGTATCCCCTCTTCCACCCTCTTGTTCTTAGCAATGCAGTACCTCCGAAGGAGGCATAGCAGCTGCCTGTCATTTCTTGCCTAGCTGGTGAATTTTGTCCCCTTAACACCTAGATCCCTGCTTCCAGCGCAGGTGGAAAATAGCTGTAGTTGCTACTGTCCGGATAATTTTGTAACGTCTGTTTATTCTTCTAATGCCTGTAGAAAACAGTCACAATTTAAAATTCCCTTTAAAAACAACACGTCTCACTTTTGCACTATTGTAACAGTTACTTATCCAGCTGTATAGAAGAAACCTAAGATTTCTTTTTCAAATTACTGGTTTTTTAACGTATCTTAGTATTACATAAGAAAATTTATACTCTACAGGAAGGCAATCTTGATTTTTTAACCTGTCAGTGTCTGAGTGTCAGATGTTCAAGGAACATCAAGGTTGTTGCACTTCCTTAAATGAAGTTTGTATGAAGCGTTATTTTTATCCATCTACGTATCAAAAAGCTATCCAAATCCAGACATCCAGTATTGTGGGATTCACACAGTATATACCTGAGGTTTGATGGTTAAGTTACAACAGCACAGACCTCGGCAGACCTCTTGTTAATTACTAAGAGCAGTAGGCTGTCACCATCTAGCTCTTGTTCTCCAAAGTGAGAGATGAAGCACTCCTTCTGCTACTGAGTTTGAGTTATTCACTGATCACAGCATCACACTGAAACTTGAAGTGTAGGCTACATCCGAGTTTCTAGGCAGTGAAAATGGAGTGATTTTTCAGTCAGTTTTGTTTCTGATCCAACTTTCCTATGGCTATATCAGCTCTCCTGGCATCTTTGGCTTTTCAATCCCATCATCAATAACAGATTGACCGATGCTCCTGGTTCACAGTCATTTCATCCCTCAGTTGCTCTCTCCTCTGTTCCCTTCCTGTCTTTTTCTCATCCTTCTGGATGCAAGTCACACCTCTATCCCTCTCTGCCCCGTGGACAGCAGTAAGGGAAATAGGCAGAGCAGGGAAGTGACAGCCTTCCTGCTTTGTGACAGCTTCTGGTGCAACTGCTGCTGGTGGCAGCCAGAAGAAGCAACTCACAAATGCCCCAAATTTAAAGGAATTGAAGACAGGGTCTTTTAAATCAATTATGCTGGACTAACTTCACGTTGCCAGGCACAACACAATTTGAAAATACATCAGTCTGTCCTTTCGGTATTCCTATTGCTTCTGCTGAGAATACCAAACTGTTTGGGGCTTTTCTTCCTTTTTAAAAATTCTTTTAATTTTAAGGAGTAAGACACCAAGTACTAAAGAGAACATGTTTTAAATTCTGGCCAAAAGCATCATTTAGAGCACAGTGAACCTAACTATGAAGGCATGAGCAGATATGTAGTCTGTGAACTGCATCAGGTAATCAGGTAAACCCAGCCCTAGCCAAATCACCATTACCTTCAACTCCTTCCTGCCCACAGCAAATTGCTGACTCAGACATGAGCCAGGCTGACCTGGATAAGAGAGAAACTATGTCCAAATCCTACTGGCTGCAGTTTTCACTGACCCTCTCAGAAAGGGAAGCTGGAAGTCTGTGGCAGTGGCAGCTGGACAGATCCCTAATGTCCATTTGGGTATGGGGTGGGAGATACAGTAGATAACAAAAATGCCTTACTACGACATGACACGTAATTTGTGTAGTGTATCTTAGCTCATGGTATTTATTTGGTTGAAGCAGATCAGGCAACACTCACAAGAGGAGCTTTGCTGGCACATGTGAGTGGCAATAACAAGGATAACACTAATGAAGAACTAGGGGCTCACCACAACAACCTCTTCTACTGGCACAGCTGAATCAGAAAATCTACCCACAATCTACCCAAACAACATCCTATCAGCACTAAACTGCTTTAATTAAGACCTAATGTTTTATAACATATATTGGGTCACTGTGAAAGATGAGCTGAAAGAGTAATTATAGTTTAGTCTGGCACAATGGCTCCTCACTGGTGGGTAAGTCACAGTAGCATGAAATTTGAAGTGGTGAAAGCATACAATGAAAGAGGTGACACAGGTGGTTTGTTTTGAGCTTGATGCTCACAATCTTTTTCATGTTCACCTGCGAGCAGAAATGTGCCACAAAACTTGGCAGAAAATATTTAAGGGTGTATTTATTTAATTGGGGAATATTACTTTTGTTTAAACATCTCCACTGACAGAGGATCTGAAAAAGTCCAGGTAAAGCTCATTGCTCATTTTGGACAAGACTACCACATTTCACACACTACAAAAATCACATTAATTTTAATAATTTCATTCAATATACAATTTAAGAAAAAAGCTTCTTCAGAGGCTGAAATTTGACAATATGTAAATTGTATAAGCTGTAGAAATCTTTTCTCCATCAGACATTGTCAGTCTCTAACAAATGCCCTTTAAACAAAACCAGTTCAAGTCAGTGTTCTGGTGTTCTCATTTATTATTATCCTAATTGATTTATCTTTCATGATCTGTTTATCAGGAAACTGTTTTCATTTAATAAACATCATAAACAAATCTATGAAAGAATTCCCTTCAAAGCTAGGGAAAATGGTAAATTCAAATTCCACTCTCCCAGAACCACATCTAGCAGCACATTTTAAATCCATTTTCACATATTTTTCTTATCTATTCAACGACAACTAACAGTCCCTCACACTTGAGATAACCACGAAACTAAGAAAAACACTTTCCTCCTTTCTAAATGCTGACAGAAAATGCTTTAAGCAGAAGCTATCCCTTTCAAAGTCTAACCCATTTGTCTTTCTCATCCATGCTGTCCTACGTTAAGCCACAGAAGTAGGTAAGTATTTAGTCACATACAGAAAACATTTATATTTACAACTAAGGGCAAAAGTTTAGAGATCTTTCTCAGGGGAAACAACCAGAGGAGTTCTGCTGTCTCTCAAAAGTGGGGTTTTGCCTGAAAAAAAGCCTGAAGAATTCAGTACTTAAATACTGGTGTCAGGCACCTCAGAAAGTTTTCTCAGATGATATAAAGGCAATAAGGAGTCCAGTAGCTTTTTGCTTCTCCAATATTAAGCATTGTAGTCACCTTGAAAAAACTCCCAAACCCCAGAACCTTTGCTAACCATTTTAATAAGCAGAACAATGACTTCTTATTCTTTAATTGGCCCAGTCTGATGGTGCAAATACCCCACTGCCTTCCTGAGTACTCCCAGGGATCAGAGAGATGCTGGCATGACACTGGATTTCCAACAGACATAAGAGCTGAAAACACCCTTAAAGAGTTTAACTTGTTTCTGTGCGACACAAACCAGTGTATTGAAGGGATGTTGGAATAGATGGGGAAAATGAACACGTGCATGGCAATCAGGCATCCACTATCAGTGGCTTTCAAATGGCAATGAACACACAGTCATGTATGTATTTCAAAATTTCTCTGTGTGATACAGAACATTCCCTACTAACTCATAATTAGTTGCTACGCTATTCTATTACTAGTTTTGAGAAATACCACTCACCTATATCTGAAATCCAGAATAAATCTTAACATGTGCCTTTACAGCATTAATTTTTCAAGTACACACAAACTTAAACACTTGAATTACTCTTTCAACATCAGTATTATTTTTAGAAATCTTTCTAACAAGTAATTTTTAGGTACAATTACCTGATTTAGATTCGCAAATACCTATCCACAGCTTTAAATTAGTTCTCTCAGTTCTCGGTTAAGCAGAAATAAGATAATGAAGACTATTTGGATGAAAAGGGAATTATGAAGCCTGCTATACATTAAGAAATACTGTATATAGTTCTGCCATTAGAAAGAACATACAATTTTTCAAGTCCAGCACTTTCAATAATTACTTGTATGAGCAACTCTGATTTAACACTTCATCTTCATTGCAGATATCCTGACCTGCTCTATTCAGCTCACTGGTTTGACCTTCTCAAGGTTCTTCTTCTTTTCTTTCTCAGAGGATTGGTTAGACAAGTCTAGCAGCAACACAGGAACTACTATGCTGGATTATTAACCTAATATGGTTTCTTTTAAAGTCACCAGTTCCAGGCTGATCCCATTCTTGTTAATTTTGTGAAGGCCGCCATATGGAACAGGAGCAAATTTTAGTTATCTAAGTGCCGTAAGTCTGTAAGTCATTCTGCAAGACTGTCCTCTATTCTGAACACTATTTTGATGTAAGATAAACCCAACTATTTCCAGGATTCACAAAAATAAAATTATAGTATACTTAGAAACCACATTTCAATTTCAAGCCAGCTTTGCAAGGTCTTCAAAGTTGTGCCTAAGACTTAAGGGTTTTTAACAAAAATTTATTTAAATACTTGTTATAGTCTCAAATACATTTTATACTGCATGAGACTAACCACCTTTCTTTCAAGAAAATAGTTTAAATGTTTTCCACCAGCCATAAAAATGTAACATATAAAGAGGCAAAACATATTTCACAGACAAGAATCTAACACAACTCGCCAGGACAAAGACAGCAAATGATTCATTCACAAATACAAAGATACCTTTCAATTCACTGCTAATCTCGGGTAGATCAAAGGAAACCACCTCATCTGATGTAAACGTGAGATCCTCCTCAAATATCTCAACATGCTGCCCATTTAAAAATAGGTTGATCTGTACAAAGAACACAGATTTTCAAACAGTCAAATCAGAAATCCATTGCAATGTGAATAATTACAGTTTATTTCTAATTAAGTATTGATCTGGTATATTTCCAGTAACAGCTTTACGGATAAGGTTCTGTTGCTCCCTTTTAAAAGGTCAAAGTACAACAACAACTCATTATAAATTTAAAAGAAATCTTTGTGTAGGGAAAAAAAAGCTATAAAAAACCCAAAGAAATGCCCTGTCCAGCTTGGTATTTTTTAAAGGAAGACAAATCTTTTTCCATCTTTCTCTATATACTGCAACACTACATGGAATTTTGTGTCACGCCTCTTGACAGCTGGATCCCAAAACCTGAGTGTTTCCAGCTGTTCCATGATATAACCCCCTTTTCTTCTTAACATCACCATTTGTATTAAAGGCAAACTTCTCTTTGGACCCTGTATTCATCTTCAAATATATTTGGTGACAGCTGCTACAAAAATGAATCAATACTGGAACTCTGGGTTTAGCTGTTGCTCAGTATTGCCCATTGCAAGTGAAGGACTTTTCAGTTTCCCATGCTCTGCCAGCAAGCAGGTGCACAGGAAGCTGGGAGGGAGCATGGCTGGGACAGCTGACCTGAACCGGCCAAAGGGACATTCCACACCAGAGAGCACCATGCCCAGTATATAAATGGGAAGAGCGGGGAGTTGGCTGGGAGCTGCTGGTGGCTGCTGGGGACAGGCTGGGCATTAGTCAATGGTGGAGAGACACTGTATTGTGCATCACTTGTCTTTCTTGGGTTTTATTCCCCTCTTTCTTTTTTGTTACCTTCCTTCTAATAATACCAACAACTACTACTTTGTTTCAATTATTAATCTCTTCTTATCTCAACTCGTGGGTTTTAATTTTTTCCTTTTTCCAGCACTTCTCCCTATCACACTGGGGAGGGGGAGGTGAGAGAGTGGCTGTGTGGCACTTAGTTGTCAGCTGGGATTAAACCATGACAGTCCTTTTTCATGTCCAATGTGGGGCTTAATGGGTTGAGGTAACAACAAATCTGACTAGAACATGTTACAAGCATTCATTGTATTAGTTTAATAGTCACTGGTCACAATGATTTATTTGCTCTCGAAGTTGATGTTGTTCCTCAAGTTCCATTATGTAACACCTAACTTGCAGTATGTGTTCCCTGTTATGATGTTTATCATCCATGGAAACTGGGCTGAGGTTATCAGGCTGTACTTTGTAACACTGGCAAAGGATACGATATAATTGCTGGTTGTGAAAATAATCAGGTATTTGCACTCAGCATTGCTATCATCCCTGTACTTGGGAGTCATCTATCAGAAACTATTAATTAATATGCATTTTACCTTTTCTCTCTGGAAACTCAGTCCATGAAGGGGATGCACTTCCTTTCATCTTTTCCTTCTCCTCTAGGCTAACTACAACAGATCTTGAGAATTTTTAATATCCTGGGATGTTAAAACTAGCACGTTCCTATCATTATGTCTTCACAGAATCAATTAGTTTGGGAAACACCTCTGAGATTATCAAGTCCAACCTATGACCCAATACCACCATGTCAACTAGACCTAAGTGCCACATCCAGTCTTTCCTTAAACACCTCCAGGGACAGTGACTCCACCTCCTCTCAGGTAGCTGTAGAGAGTGATAATGTCTCCTCTGAACCTGCTTTTATCCAGGCTGAACAACTACAGCTCCCTCAGCCACTCCTTGTAAGAATTGTGCTCCAGACCCCTCATCAGCTTTGTTACCTTCTCTGGACAGCTCCAGCACCTCAATGTCCCTCCTGAATTGAGGGACCCATAACTGGACACAGAACTTGAGACGTGGTCTCACCAGTGCATCCCCCAGAGTACAGGGGGATGACCACTACCCTGCTCCTGCTGGCCATGCTATTCCTGATACAGACCAGGATGCCACTGGCCTTCCTGGCCACCTGGGCACACTGCTGGCTCATGTCTTCTGAATGCATTCCAGGTCTTGTTTAGGGTTAAACAACTATTTAAGAATACTACCCAGAGATCAGCCCTGCAGAGAAAGACCTGGGGGTGATGGTTGATGAAAATCTCAACATGACCCATCCAAGTGCACTCACAGCCCGAAAGTCAATCGAACCCTGGGCTGCATCAAAAGGAGCGTGGTCAGCAGGTTGAAGGAGGTGATTCTCCCCCTCTACTCTGTTCTTATGAGACCCCATCTGGAGCACTGCATACAGTGCTGGTGTCCCCAAAGTAAGAAAGACATGGAACTGTTGGAGCAAGTCCAGAGGACACCATGAAGTTGGTAAAAGGACTGGAGCATCTGCCCTATGAAGACAGCCTGATGGAGTTGAGGCTGTTCAGCCTGGAGAAGAGAAGCTTGCATGCAGACCTCATAGCAGCCTTCCAGTATCTGAAGAGGGGCTACAAAGAAGCCAGAGAATGACTCTTCACCAGGAACTCTAGTGATGGGACAAAGGGTAATGGGTACCAATTGAAAGAAAGGAAATTTAAGTTAGATATTAGGAGGTAGTTTTTCACTGTGAGGGTGGTTAGAGACTGGAACAGGCAGACCAGCGAGGTTAGGGATGCCCCATCCCTGAATGTGTTCAAAGCCAGGTTCGATAAGGCCTGGAGCAAACTGCTCAAGTGGGAGGTGTCCCTGCCCATGGTAGTGAGGGCTGTGACTACATGATCTTTAAGGGCCATTCCAACCCTTATTTTATGACTGTATGATCTACCCTGAGGCTGGATAGTTAAGAGTGGCAGGGAGCATGGGGTAGCATGGGCAGGTGCCTAGGACTGTGGACAGCCTGCACTTTGGAACTTCACCCCTGAACAAGTGCAGAATCCAGAAAAACTAGTAAAATATTTAGAAAAAGTATGCTGTCACCTTGGGAATTTCAGAGAGATACAAATCACTGCAATGTGCTGGCCCAGGCCTACCAAACTCTGTTTGACACTATTCTCCTCAAGGGAAGAAGATCATCTCCAGATCTGATAATAAAACAAAAGCCCTGCAGCTATTCCAAACCCAGTGACAGGGACTGCTGCAGAATGAGAGGACTAACCCCTGCTAGTTATCAGTCACTCCTATAAATAAGAAATGCACACAAAGCTCAGCTCATTTAGTAAAGGAGGATGAAGCAGGGCCATTACAAGAACAGGAGAAAGAGGCAGAACAAGATACCTATCCTTGAATCAGCTGTGGGATATGCGAAAATATTTCAGCTGTCTCCCAGGTCAGCACATGATCACCTGGCTGCTACAATGCTGGAATAATGGAGCTTGTAGCCTGTCAACAGAGGGTAGGGAAGCCAAGCAGCTATGATTGCTTTCTAGGGAAAGGGGCACTGACAATTTGATTTGAAAAGCTGACCCAGGTCCTCAGCCTCTGGAGATGACTTCTGTTAAGTCTCAAGGAAAATGTTTTATGTCACCCAGTTAAGTGGACCACAATGCAGAGAGGTATCCAGTACTTGAAGCAACTAGCTATGCTAGAGATGATTTTTTATGACCTGACCAATGTCAGCTACCCACAGATCCAGATGAAGCCAAATGCCCATGGCCCACACAGCAGCCATTTGTATGCAGCACATCATTGCTGTATGCCAACTGATTGGCAGTCATGACCTGGAGAGACAAAGAGGCACCAGTGGTGCATCAACTGGCTCACCAGCTCCAACAATATGAAGAAAATCTTTTTTCCTCCCTACAGACTTATGTCTTGGCTTTGGAAAAAACTATGAAGACTGGAAAAACCTGTCCTGGGAGTTCCAGCAATTCAAAGAAGATAACGTGTCTTGCTCCCCATCTATATGGACCAGTATCTCAGCTTTTAAGAGTGAGCATAGTTTTGCTCAAGAGGATGTAAAAAGTACACACAGCAGGGTACCCTTCAGTTTTACCTGTGGGACCATTGACAGGACATGAGGAAGTGGGATGGAAGTCAGTGGCATCCATTTAATCTGTACTGGAAGACTTCCAGTATGAAAGATTCAGACACACAATCAGGTTACACTTCCACAACAAAACAGTATAAACCAACTTAGCTGCAGCAGTTACCAGTGCTCAGCTGTCAGCAGATGCAAGGTAACTGTATTCAGCACTTCTTTTTAAGACTGCCCTTAGAAAATAAATAAGAGTGACTTGCCTTCAGTAGGTTTGCTGCAATTTTTCTCCCTACATAAAAGTTCTAAGTTACCTTTAATGCAGACATGGAAAATAACTAATATTTTAAATGTAAAATCATTGGTGATCTATGATAAAATTGGTACAATTGCATAAAAGCAGTGGAAACAACAAAAGAGACATTGAATCCAATGTCACCCAGAGAGGTGTTATCAAACACAAAACAAAAGAACCCACTATGGCAATGTTAGCATAACTGAGAATCTGATTATGGAATTTTTTTTAGTTTTAGGTCAAATGCTGAACTAGAGCAACTAGACTCTTTGTAACTGAACTTCTAATTTAGATTACTCTGTAATCTCTTGCTGGACCATAGTTGTTAATACATGGCTAAAATTTTGAATCCAGGACTTGAATCACACCACATTTTTACCCTTAATACTACTGCAGGACATCCAGTGATAGGACACATTGCATTTTGCTAATGGCATATCAGTGTATGTATCAGATTAGTTACTCAGAGCAAGGACTTTGATTTTCTGTATTGAAATGAGTAAACGAGACACTGCTTTCTTTCCTTGTTAAATGAGGTTACTATTTAATCTCAACAGCACTTTACCAAGTCTGGATCATAGTGCTAATTACTAAGTTAATATTGGATTTGATGAACACCACAGTGATGGGCTAAACTTCCATAAAGATAATAATTTCACACTAAACTTGGCAAAGACAAGCCTTTTGTATAAAGCAAAATGTAAGTGACGATAGAAAGTACTTCAGCTTCTTTAAACAAGAAAGCTGGGTTTTTTCAAATGCTTTTCCACTATGCACAGTTTATAATTAACTTAGATTTAATAACTAAATAGCATCTTCTCTGTAAAGTTGTGGCATTAAAATATTTTCCATTAATGAAGAATACTACTTAAAAAATAGGACTTGTCTGTGCTAAGTACTGTATGAGTGTTAAAAAACTGAAAACAAAACAGTCCCTTTTTGATTAAGACACTTAAGTTGATGTGTTTGTTCCCCCTTGCCCACCTTTTCACTTGCTGCCTGTGCTCCCAAAGCTTCCTTCTGCCACTCTAAGCAGAAGCCTGTCACAATACCTGTGGTCTAACACAGACCAACACTCTGGCCTTTGGCCTCTCTCTTGATGGTGGATGGATGAGAAAGCTCTCACTGAGTATTAGGATGCCTTGGCATGAGAGGGATGCAATAGTTACAAGTCACTTAAAGACCCTGGAAAATAAGAGCATATACACAGTTTTGCCTGCAGTCCCTGAAGGATAAATTAACTATCTGATAGCACTTAGAAGACCACAGACCAATGTTTATAAATCCAAACATTTTATGGTTTCAGCAAACCAGTTTCTTCAAGTTTATCTTGAAAACTTCAATCCAAACAGGGGTATACGGGTAACAGAAAAGAAGGAGGGCTCTAGATGAACATGTCATCTTACACCATAATTTCTCACCTGGGGCTGCCTATACATCTGAACTCTAAGTTCTTGGACTGAAAGAAACTATTGCTATGAACTGAATATGGCCACAGAGTCACAGGGTCTCCATGATACTCAACACAGTAGTTGCACAGGCTTTCATAATTTTACCATTTTTGTAATATAGGCAAGAGCAGAAATTACTACTTCTTTTTTCATAGAGAGGGTACATGGAAGGAAATGGCCTAACTCTCTGTTAAGGTAAAACCTGTTGAATCAGAGGAAATTCACTGATTTTAATACTTATTCCTAGTAGTATACACAAAATATATGACTCTCCAAAAAGTCAGATGTGTCCAAGTTCACAAGATCAATGTTCCACACTCTGAACTCCCAAGTGAATACTCTTTAAACAGGCTCCATTAATTATAATTTTCTTAAGCGCTCTTTGCAAATGCAGTAGAAATAATTCAAACCTACAATTCCAGGAAGCTGAAAAGAGAAGTTCAGTTTTGATGTAAGAAATTTCAAAATTAGCAGCAATTAAAATGGAAGGCTAGCAAGTTCAACTGTTGCAAAACATTCTTTGTGAGTAACAAAAGTCTCTGAGGAAATATTTTTTTAATCAAAGTTACCAGAATACGTTGCAGTTTTATAACTCGAAGTCACTGAAAAATGCCAGAATCAGCAGAATTTTTCTAATTACTTCAAAGAAAATGTCAAAGAGCACAGAGTTTAAGCAGTAAGTCTTACCTGAACATTGCTTTTGGGATAATAGAAGAAAAATGGCTTCAAAACTGGAGACCTAGACACACAAAACAACAAGCATAAGTGCATTTAACTAGAAATTAAGGAAACTGGTAGATCATACACCTTTGGACTATTCATGCACCAAACGCATGGGAAATTAAAGCCATTCAACCATGACTAGCAATGGTTTTTCAAACAACTTTGGAAAGCCTGAGAAGTGTAAAAACTTCTTAAATTCCATTATTAAGAATGTAAGATTTTATTTAAAAAATCCAAGAAAATTTTATTGAGGTAGCCAAAATAGCAAAAACGTTTTCTTGACAAAGGATGTGCTTCATGACATTGAAGTCTACTGCTCTGTCAGCAGCCCCACATTGATACCTAGGCTAGTCACACAGGGCTACTGGAAACAGAGCTAAAGGTTCTTCTCTCATCTTCATCTGCAGTATTTGCTTAATGACAGGAAAGTTTTAGATCGTCTCATGAATAAGCATGGAAAGGTGAGGATATAAATCACCAGCAAATTTTAGCCATATCTAGAAAAATACTGAGTCAAACCAGGATTATATTTTTTCTTTTAAATGCTCAACATTATGTTCAGCTCAGTCATGAAATAGTTTCTGACATTTTCTGGGATGTTCTGGGACACTTGACCTCACATTTCTAGGGGAAGTGAGCTCATACAGATGTAAATTCAGTGTGTCCATATTCCAAACTAACAGCTAGAAGAGAAAATTGATCCAGAAATCTGCATGTATTAACACATGGTTGAGCTACTGCTTTGCCATGATGTCACATTTCAAGTTTTCCCTATAGCTCATTAAGCAAAGACATTGGTATGAGCTGATCAGAGACTTGCATAACTCGTAATTCAATAAAGAATTTTACTATTTGCCTGTTTGTCTTATAGCACTATTATCTTGTTATCAATTATAAAGCATATTGTGCAATAGAAAGATTTAGTTACTTCTGTGGTTGCTGTCTCAAGCAGAGGAAGCTTGTGATGGTGACTGGCAGGAATATTATCATCACACATTACAACAAGTTAAAGATCAGGAGTTAACTTACACTCTGGGGCGCCCTCCAACAACTCCAGTGAGGCCAGGTGCTGGAAATGGAAATTAGATTAACAAAAGAATGGTTAAGGCCATCTTCAAAACATCAGAGCTCGCAGCTTATCATAGCTTGAATTGATCCTTTAATACATTTTTAATAAATGCAGAGAAATATCTAGAAAATTACATACATTCTCATAAACTAATAAATCAGAACATTTTATACAAAGGTTAAAAGGCAAAACACATAACTGTGACTTTTAACGAAAAGAAATAAATGTGCGAACCATGAATTAAATCTTTAGATTCTTCTTTCAAGTATTTTGCACAGCAATGCCAGTGAGGTAATACACTTGACAGAAAAAGAACTTAGCTTTAATTTTTTTGTCGTTGTTTTATTTACTTTCAAAGAGTGCAGAGAAACAATTCTGATCTGGACCATGGTTTGTTTTAATTTTTGTTTAATGTAACTTTGCTTGTTTAGATTAAGTGTTTCAGATTAACTTACGTCATTCTCTCCAGAATTCTCACTAACTTTGCTTTTTTTAAGGTGCTGAGTGCTGCAGATCCCATTCTGTCTCTGTGATACATAGGCAATTCAGGGGCTTACGGCACTAGCACGAGCCCAGATCTGTGGTGAGCCAGCACTGTGATGCCAGGCTGCCAGGCTCTACCACCATCAAACCCATCTGCCTAGCTCCATATTTCTGAAAGAAACAGTTCTGCTCTCCTCATCCTGAGCATAGCTTCTCACCCTTCTTTCTGGCATGGACAGCAGGGTTACATGATGCATCAGAGCTCCAAATTGTATTGCAGGGGAAAGAAACAGTGAAGTGCATATACTAAAGCAGCCTCGGAATTAATTAAACAAGTGTCTTAAGCAGACTCTTAAAAACCAGTGCTGTGGAAAGCTGCCCACATGGTGTATGTGGCCAAATTAATTACGGTTAAAATGGGCTTCATGCTTTCTCCAGGTGTGAATTCCCTCTGTTAGTGCCCCAGACTAAAAGCCATGTAACTCTGCTGTTGTGATGCTGAGCTAACAGGGATAACCTCTAGTGCTCAGCAGGCTGTTGTAGCTTGGATTCAGTGCCTTGTCAGTATGGACACATACCAGTGGCAGCAGAAGTTACAGAGTCTTGCCATATTCATGCTCATTGGAAGCAACCTCCCCCAAAAAGTTTATGATGTTTTACAGTACCAGGAAAAAAAAACGCATTCAAGAGAAACAGCACCACAAATAACCACCTCCCTACCCACTAAGTACTGCTAAAAAAAAGTGGCAGTGGATAGAATATGAAAGAATCCCTTACATGAATATTACACAATTTTAAATTGTCAGGTTTCAGCCCTATACATCTCACCTGTGCACTCTCTGAAGCAGGACTGCCACTCGGAAACAAAACCAGATGCAGTGATTTTATGGAATTATGTGCCAAGTTTGTTAATTTAGGTTGCTGGGGAAGAAGGGTGGCTATGGTAAGGTCATGTTGAAAATACAGGTCCATAAAACTAGTTAAATTATCTGTAGACTGTCATTTGTGTCACTTCCTGCTAGGCAGCTGAACTGCTCATTAAGTATACCAGATTTTGCTCCAGCATCAATTTCAACTTCCTGAAAGCTCTCAAAGGAAACTCTTCACTTGCTTCCTTTCACACAAAGGATCTTGGCTCCTACAACAAAGTAGTTCTCAACACTGACAAGAAAGCAATCCGAGCAAGAACAACCACTGCTCATTCCCCAAGGCTACAATAACCTTCTACTTACTGCTGCCTTGCTATTGCTACACTTCCAAAGTTCTCCAGTGCAAGCTACTGTAACAGCAGATGTGTCTTTGGAGGTACTGCAGCCATCCCTGCAACTGCAAGGCAAAGCTACTCCAATATCCCAGTTGCAACATTATTAAGTTCTATGTTATGATTATCCGATCCATTGTTTATGTGAACATAAATAAGATGGGAGCATTTTTAAGTCCAATTTGATTTTTTCTATATGAAATTCCTAGTTAGGTTTCAGGCAGAGAAGATGAAGCAAATCTTAAATCACTGACTGTAAGCCACAATCAGTTTGTTGTTTCTGTAAACAGTACTAGAGCAGTACCCCCCACCTCAACCCAGTGCTCTGATTTCTATTACACTTCTCCAGTGAAGAAAAAGAAAGCAATGGAAGGTGAAGCACAACGAAGTAACAGTGAGCTTGTCACTGTGGCCAGACCTACCTTCTGCTAAGTAAATTGTGATCTCCTTGGATCAACCACTATCTCAAGAAAACTTCTTAAAAATATCTCATGCTGTACTTTATGCTTCCTTTGCATTGCTTGCTTAAATATCTGTACAGACATTCTCCCTCATTTCTGGAAGACTTACCTTTATCTACAATGACACAATAATTTGTCATACTTGTAGAGAGTATAAATCAGGCTGCAGTCTCAAATCTCTAAGATTCTCAGCTAAATTGAAGCTCTTGATCTCCTTTCCCAGAAACCCTACATGACCATGTTTTGTTATCAGAGCTCCATTCCTTAGTTCCCCAAGGCAGACAAAAGTATTGCCCTATCTGCTACCAGTGAACCTCTTGAACAAACTGCTTCACTTCAAGTTGATGAACAACTCACCACCATTCTCTGCCAGCTTCTGTGCCTCAGAATGGCATAAAACTGATGCACTGCAAAAAAGGGGTGATCACCTTTAATTGGAGACCTTCCTTTCAATACATTCATATCCTCTTCACCTGTAGGTACAGTATTTGGCTGGTGTAACCATCAAACTTGAGTATCATGATACTTATTTTGATCCAAGCATTTGATCCAAAAGCCTGTCATTTTCAAGGACATTTTCCCTCTCAGAGTCTGAAGACCTATGCTGAGAAATACAAATTCTCCAGGTGGTTGGGTATTTAAAACCAAAAAGTACTAGGATTACACCTCTGGAATTCCACTGCTTTCATTATATGAAATGTCCCAAATATATGACATGGTTGGAAAAACTTCAGGCACTAAGACTAGTCAATCTACCTCTTTCTAGGTGACTAAGCCCTGGTGTAGGACCCTTCCTTTGGATCCTGTGTTTAAAGGTTTAAATCTACACTTAATCTATGAAATAAAGAATAAATTATTAATTAGAACGTGCTTTTCTTTGGTTAATCTGCACAATTCTTTATACACTTTTATCCCGTCTTTTCATTTTATGACTCCTTTCTCTAGGCTACTTTAGGTCTTACTCATTTTCAGCCCAAGTACCTTAAGAAAAACAAACCATCAACCTCTGTGTACACACGTACATATAATTAATTGTCAGGTTTTCTTCCTTTGTGTCCGTGACTCTTCCAGCACACCTGTAAACTCCTGAATTTTGGGTTCAATGGCAAATTTGATCCAAATCTGAAGGACAAAGAGGAATCTCAAGAATACCAAAGCATACTAACACCCCATGACTACCACTCCCCTGTTACTTAGCAGAGCTGTAGTAACTGATACGCAAGTAAATATAAGGTGAAGCCCAATGAGGATACATTCCCTGCTACAACAGCTTGACCATTTCTGGTTTCCTGTGTATGTTTTATCTCTCCAGCTGCCTCTTGATCTTTTTAGTTTTCTCACGCTGTGAACTCATCTGTGGATGAACTTGAAAATACAAATATACTTTTAAAATCACATATGATATGCTGGAAAAGACAGCAAGTTTCTGATAAATTTCATGAACAGACATAGCAGGCAAACAGGAGTACTTGGGAAAACCAATGTTGCTCACAGTTGGGGTAATTCAGGGAATTGATCCACTGAAAACCAGCCCTGGCAAAAGATACATAAAATCAGCCCAAACAGGCACCTACTTCAACACATAGAATCACCATGTTCTAATACATTACACTCTATGTCGTAGATACCACACCCTGGAAAATGCCCCACAGCAGAAAAAACTCTGGTTGGAACCTGCAATCAACCTATGAAATGCAAATTTCCAGCAAAACAAGCTTAATTCCTTCCAGCTTTCCTAATTCCCCACTGGATTTTCAGATGGTGGCAGAGCCTGATGTTTTGCCTCCTTAACAGTCCCTCTATCCTGTTCACATCCTACTTTAACAGTTACACCCAATTTTGGATTATCACTTCTTATTCTTTAATCTACTGTCAAGAAATACACACCACTTCTGTACAATTTTGTATATATTTCAGCAGCAGAAACCATTATGCAATATATGAAGGATTCTAGACTGCATGAAGCATTTTGTCTCGGAGTAAAAAAGCGTGAAAATGCTCCTACTACTTGAAATCTTAAAAGCTTTAAGCACCTTAATAAAACTTCAGCTTTTTTTTGAAGCTTCACAGGATTCCAAGATACAGTGATGTCTCTTGCTGAACAGCTTTCAGCTTTTGTCTCTGAAGTTTGCCCCTTATGTTTCCAGTGATTGAATTAGCTCAACCAATAGGTTATTAATGTATTTACTGCATATTCTAAGGAATAATACATGTATTTATATATTAAAGACAGACATAGTAGTCTACTTGTTAAGCATTATTTTTTTAAGTGAACAAACTATACAAATCTGCAATCTCAGGTTTTATACGCAACAGTTTTTACAATATCACTGAGCATCAGTATAAAATGCATACAATCTTTTTTTACAGGGGTCAATGATATGTTCTTAATTATTCTATGTCCTCTGAAAACAGCAGATAGTTTATCTTCTGCAATATTGTTCTCAAAAAATGGGAACTGCAGTAAACTGCAACAACAAGGACATTTCTTAAAGTATCTTCCAACACACTTAGGAGATCAGTCAAAATATTTACATATACTCAAGCACTTTAAAATCTCAAGTTGTATTAACCAGCTGTCATCTTAGTGTCAAACTCCGGTCATTTTAATGTGAAATAAGGGTCAGCACATGATTTCAGCTATTAGTAAAACATTTCTTAGCTACTGAACCCCTGTTAAACTATAAACACCAGATTCCCACAGTAAGGCTCTTCTTGAGCCTCCTCTACACCACATTTCATTCAGAATAAAATATCTGACTCAAAAAAGACAAAATAAATACACAAAATCATCACAAATTATTTAAATTCTAACCATTTGGCTGCTTGGACTGTATATAATGAAGACATTTCTGTATATAATAAAGATGTTTTCACTGAGTAATACAAACCTGGTCTGTGTTTGCTAGCTTTTATGAAGTGAGGGTGAACTTCTATGGACTGGACAATGCAGAACTGCACTGAACTCCCACAGGCTACTACAGATTTAAAAATTAGAGTCTATGTGTCTAGGATTCATCACTACCAAGTACAATCTCACTTTATAGAACAGGAAAATAGCTGCAAAGACCCCATTATTAGGACTGAACAGGACAGATACATAGAAAGTTGTGCTTTTTTTCAGGAGACCACACTTGCATAAAGCCAACCAAACTTGTAGTAGGTTTCTATTTAAAAAATTCGTCATATTAGCAACATTCAGACTATTGAGGACTAAACAGAAAGAATTATTTTATCAATTAAAAGGTTAACCTCAGGTGTTAATTGTAAAAAAAGACTAAATATTGGGATTAGGTGCATTTGGATTTTTTAAATACAGTTTGTACCCCTTTAAATTCATCAGAACAGCATAATCCAAATGAAAACTGATTAAGTACTTGAACTTGTGAACTAAATACCATACTCAACAGAAGTTTACAGTAAATGTCTTCCATTCCAAACAGAAAATAAACAACAAATGGCTCTCTAACATGGCATGTCTATATACAGTAACTTCAAATTCTTCTCTGGGCTTAAGAATCTCATCTGCAGTTTTAGTGTTTTTAACTGTTGTAAAAACAGTTTCTGTAGAAGTACACTCGTGTTCTGCTGGTCTTCAACAAAAGCAATGGAAATTTAAAAAGCATAAGAAAAAAAAGTCAGGGAATAATACTAGGAAAATCTCAATCATTTACTCTTCAGTATGGAAGCTTCTTAACAGATGCAAGATTCTCAAAATTCTCCCTTGCAGGTCTAACTCCCTGTCTATATTGCAGAGCACAAACACACACAGCCTTCAGTCCATTTCAGTATATAGGCAGCACTCCTTCTTTATACACAGATGATGAAATTTCATAAGAAACTGGGAATTTCATATCAGCACAATGCCTTAGCATGGTTGTCTTTCCGCTGATGTGGAGGGGAGAGGAATCAGCACTACCAAATTGATCAGAAGCTATACAATGCTCTCCTTCCATGAGGCCCAGGTTTTACTATCCCTGACATAAACAAACACACAAAAAATGCATCATATCCAAAAATCATATGCTGCAAAGTCAGAAGTTAACAAATACTGACATTAAGACTTTCAAATTGCTAAAAAGCACATCTGATACTCAAGACCTAACACCCAAAGTTTTAAGTCTCTGAAGTGAAGCATTATGAGGCTCACTCCTCAACAAAATTATTGTGCGGTCCTTTTTAATCATATGAAGAAAAAGAGGTTTTTTTGTCTTACTCTTGTTCCCTGCAAAGTCTGAAAAACTGCAGCTGAAAACTCCCTCAAAAAGTTTCAGGCAAAGAGCTAAAAAATTTTGACTCAAAATTTTTAAAATTTAAATTTAGCCTAAGTGAAAAACACCAAAACTAGGCTTTTAGTACTGATTATTACAGAAATTATTACTTATTTTACCTACAACTTACAGTTTTCACATTATGTTATTGCCAAAATAAAACTACCTATCAACTCCACCTCAGGGCTCCATAAGCAGTGACCAGCAGACTAAAACCACCTGATGAAACAACAGGAGTACCAGTATTTCTGGATTTCATTACAAAAGATGCAGCAGGAGTTCTTGTGAGCTCCCCCTCCCATTATTCTGTACCATCAAATCTTCCTTATCCATCTCTCTTCTCCTCTACTCCCCATTCCTACATTTTAGCCAGCTTGATCCCCTTAAATATTGGTGGAATTGCTCTTCAGCATTTCTTACATGGAAAGCAGAACCAAGGACCCCAATTCACATTCTTTTGTGGTTATGCTTTCTTCCAGTATCTCAGGAAAGCATCTGTAAAGCAGACAGAATACTTTCCCATGTTACTAGATGTTAGAAAGCTTAGCTGATTGTCTTTACACAGCTTGCCAAAGATTCTTGGATGAAAGGTGCTATATATGAAAATTATTAACTGTACACCTGCCTACATATCACTTAGAGTAACAAACACCATATTGCTATTGAAGTGAAAGAAGAACACAGGTAAAAACAGGACTGCACAATCACTAATGCAGTCCAAGCAGAAGAGAAAGTATTTTTCTTTTTTTCCTTTTCTTCCTATTTGTCCAGTACAGATCTAAAACTATACTTTGTTTTTTAAAGGTCACTTTTAAATGTCCAAAAATAACGGAATTAAGTATTTCAGTTCAGGTGACATCACCCTGCAAGTCAACAACTTCTCCTTCCTCCCTGATGTTCACAATGAAGAATTTGTAATTTGTTCCTGCTTTTCCTCAGTTCTTCATTAAAAGAATATGCAAAATGAGAAAGAAGGGTTATTTCCAATGACTCTCACAGCCACTATCTCATCTCCCGAAATGAACTAATGCAGGAGAGTTCGGAGGGGCATGACCAAGCTGGCAATCCTTGAAATACAGGACTTCAATGTTAAAGGAGTTTCATTAGGAAAAGCCACGCATGCTTAAAATCTCACTTGGTGTGTATCTCCACAACTGGCACCATTTTGGTGGCACAAAGCGACACGAGGTTACGTGACACAGAGCCATGTGGGAAGTGCAAAACCACATCTCATAGGCATGCTTACCCATGTAAGAAACAGCAGCCACAGCTATTCTTATTCAACACCCAGTGAGAAAAAGTGGTGCAGCACTGTACAAAATGGGACCTCAGGTGCTCACTGCCCAGAGCACTTACACAGGGCACGTGAGGTTCAGGTTCTGGGTTCTGTGCCTGTGGACACACTGACCCTCCCATGAGAGTGACCAAGCTGCCAGGGGGCATTCTCTGCCTCTCACTGAAGCTATGACACTTTGAAGTATTATAATCATTTGTAGAAATGTCCCGGTGAAACAGAGGGGAGGGGAAAGGGGGAGGGAAATGAGCACCAGGTGCTGTTAACTAGAGAATTCACCTGAGACAACAACCACCTCGACTATCTTGGCTCTGGTTCTGTTCCCAAGATTACTTACCCATCTATACAAGTGTTGTCTATGGAGCTGCCTATTTAAGACAATTAAGCATCAGGAATTCCTTGTTCTGCTCTTCACAGCAAGTTCTGGAAGTCTACACTACTGTCAGAAATTAAACATTGTTAAGCTGATGCAGTTATTAGTACACCACTAATTACTGTTTGGCAGTGTTGCAGAACTCTAAATCTCACTGAAGAAAGAAAATTAAAAAGATTCTTCTTAATCACTGCTTTAAACATATTCCCCATTAACAAACAGCCAGAATTTAGATCCCAAACCTGACCCTCCTCTACATATGCAAGAGTTCATGAGTGCAAGCAATATAGAAATTTACCACAAAACAGCAACTGAAAGAGGTCCCAGTATATCTTCCACGAATTAAAAAAACAGAATGACCATGTGGTTGTTCAAGCACTTGGAACCATGTCAATAAACAGCTCTGATACCCTGTGACACTAGTAATTTCTTTCATGGAGTCCAAAAACCTTGCTGCAGTCCTGTACCTGGCAAGGAAAAGTGCTATTTATCACCAAATGCCCCAGATGATTCCAGAAATAGCCTCCTTCCCATTGCTGCTCATTAGCAGCAGTTCTATGAATTGAAACAGATTTTCTTTTTTATAATAACTGCTACAGGATGTTCTAAAAAGCTTAAGCTGCTCCTTTAGGAAACAAGCCCAGCACCCCAACCATCATCCACACAGACTGCCTAACCCAATTCTACACAAGAATGCATTTGTTTCAACACTAAAAGCCCTGATAACAAGAACTGAAAGTTTGCCAGCCACCCCAAGGCTCACATGTTCACATCTTACAGGAACTCAATTTCAATACTACACATACTTCACTTCATACATGTAGTGCAGATTTTCTACTTTTTTCATTCTATAAAAATCATTGGTATAAGGAAAAAACTGATCCCTTAATAAAAACAACACTTTCAGACTTCAAATGTGGTTTATATACACAGCAATTGCATTAGAAAAGAAGCACAGATTAAGAATGGAGAGACAACTACAGATTCATTAGTTTTGAAACTTACAAATAAGCAATTATTTTAAAATCCACCCAGCTTTCCTTCATTCAAACAGATCTTTTCTAGGGGACTGTCTATGCATATATAGAATAAATAGTAAGAAGAGATTTTTACTTTCATAGTCTGCTATGGAGAAACTGCTATGAAAAAGGAGAAAATACTTCAATTATGAATCCCTAACTAGTTATAAACAATAGTTTGGTCCAACTGAAAACACAATCTTTTATTCATTAGGAAAAACCAAGTCTTTAGAAGCAACTTGCATCTCCGGTAAATGCTGACCTATAAGCATTCACAATCGGAAAATTTTAAAATATTATCTCAATGCTTATTCACAGTTAGTTCTACATGATCATATTCTATATTGTAAGGAAAAAAAATGACCATGCTGACCAAATGACCAAGACTGACCTTGTCTCTATAAACACAACTTTCAAAAAACCCCAACCTACATTATACTGTTCACTGCCACTACTGTAAAGACAACACCACAGAATGTGAACATATGCACAGTTCCACACAATTTTTATTTCAATGGAAAAAAAAAATAGTTCCTTAACTGCAAGGCAACACCTAGCTATTCCTCCATTAATCAGGATTCTAGATTTGCTATGAAACTTGAGTTTCAGGTTAAGCCCATGGAATTTAATTTTGAAGATCTATGTAAATCCTAGCTATAGTCTTCATTAAGGTACACAGAAGCCACTGCAAAATATCCAAGCTCTAGTCCTCAATACAGGCTGTTAAAATTTAAATTCATTTCAAATGGATAATAAAAGTGGGATGAGTACTCATGATTTAAGTACCAAATCACAACACACAAATGAGCTTATTTAGAACTGAGATAGATACAGTGGTGACACTTAAGGGACACGAGAAGAAAATAGAAAAAAAAACTTTGCTCAAAATAATCAAACAATAAATCCCCCTAGAAAATTTAGAGAATCCAATGACATTTACAAAGAACACTTTTTTTTGTACACTTTTTTTGGAACAAACATTTAGTAAGCAATAGAAGAACAGACCATTTCACATTAGGTGACCCTTAGGTGAATACTTAAAAATATACCCTCAAAACTAAGATGGACCTAATTAAAACCCAGTGTTTTGATTTCACACGTCAATTAAAAAATACATCTTGCAATAGTTGCAATATATCACAAAATAAAATGTCAAGGACAGAATACTTTGAGGTTAGACTTAATACTGCAGGATGAGAATTTAAGCTAGGTAGTTAATATGCACTGTGAATTAAGGATTAAGATACAGGTTGTTAGCACCATCATTGCAGTATTAATTCTTTTTAATTATAGCTGAAAGTTGCAATTAGTTACACAAGCAGCTACACATTAACAGGTTAGAAGTACAGTAGCATCAATAAAGATCCTTTGTAGTAACATCAGATGATAAAGCATGAAGAGAACCTTCAAAACCCTCGAACTGCACATCTCTTCATAAATTGCAATGTTATAGCTGGACACTGTGGTAAATTTTTGACAACAGAGTAACACTCAGTGTTTATTGCCAGCAAAATCAACAACATTTCTAAGTTTTAGGAACATGGTAATAAAATAAATCACTGTTGCACATCATTGCAACCACATGTAGGAAAACAGACAAATGAGGAAAGGCAAAAAAACCAGGAAGGAACAGTAACAGCAATGGAAGAATAGAGTCTCAAAGAAATACAAAGGGTAACTTCCAGAACTTTCATTTTATTATTTTGCTAATGTGTGTCTCATTTCTACAGCAAACATATATATCTTAAAAAAAATATTATTTCACTATGAACAACACAGTGAAGCTGAACATGATTAAGTTTTTGGGTGCTAGTCACACCCAGAGAATAAAAAGTAACTTTAAAATTCTTAGAAGATGATAAGAGTATTTATTTACCCATGCCAGTTCCAGCTGGTGCAATCTCTTTGGAGAAGATTTCTACAGCTTCTCTTTGTTTATGGTGTACAGCAAGCCAAATAACAGCTTCCCGAGGACCCTGCTTCAGAAAGGTTGAAATTAGATTAGCTTAAATACAGAGTATCACTTAAATTTACCAAATTGAAAAATAACTGCAGCTCAGCATTCAAATTAAATCAATTTGGTGGCTTTTCATGCACTGTCACTATAGCTTGCTGTTAACATTTCATTGTCTTTACTTTGCTACCAGGGAATCAACTACTGGGTATTTCAGATCACCAGGACACTATGCCTCTTCTTCAGCCTTCTCCAAGAATCAAGTACGTAACTAACACCACCAAATGCTTGACCTCACTCTCAGTAGAGCTGGCAAACAAGTTTTCCTCTTATTCTAAGTGCACTGAGAGTACTTTGGGGCCAAGTTAGAGCCAGGTTCACTTCTCTCAATGTCAAGAAGGAAGCAGATCTACTCGTAGAAAAGAATTCAAACCTAATCCTTGGGAGATAAATGTGGGAACAGAACTCATAAAAACCACTACATTTTCAGAGGAAAGGGCAGATGCTCCCTCTAAAGGTAAAGCCAACCAGTACTGTGCTTCCTACTCAACTAAAACACATGCCCTTACAGATAAGAACTATCTCTCACTTAATATTTTACTTCTCTACAAATCTGTTTTCAGCCATCTGCCACTGGAATCAATACACTGGGTAAAAGCCTTAGAGCAAACATTAGGTCTCACTGAGGGCAAAGACTATTTATTCAAGGATTTGCAAGCACCAGTAGGAACCACCTTTGATCTGCCTTTGAATACACAAAACCTCTTCACCATAAAAGTCTGTCTTTTACTTGTCCTAAAGGACAAGTGCAAGTACATATGAAATTAGACTGCACAAGGTATCAAAATCTACTGGTCAGGAGTTTCTCACACAGCACTACTCCCTACACACGGAGTTCTGCAGCAGAGTATTTATTTCCTCTGGAAAACACCTCTTTTTTGTTAATGAACACAAAGTTTCTAAAGGTTCTTTGGTAACCTTATGTGAAATTCTTGGTTTACTTAAATCACTATAAAATTCAAAAGAGGACAAGTTTAACTACAACATATTAGGAGGTTTCTTCCAGTGTTTATATCCTTCTTTATATCAACAGGCACGAATGTGTTTCATGAAAGTATGAAGAAAAACCTAAGTTTGGATGGTGGTTTTTTGTTTTGTTTTGTTAGGGCTCAGAGCACATCATAAATCTCTAAATGCCCTGTCTAATGAATTATTTTAGATTTGGTAGGTTTTGGTATTCCAAGGAGACCATTTTGTTAACAGACTACTAAATACTCTATTTCAACTCAAATAAATGCAGAACTTGTTCAGGATGAGGATCCCTCGTGTCAGGTTATACCAAGGGAAGGAAACTTCCTACTTCAGAGCTGGTGATCAGCTGAAATTCAATAATAAGGGGCCTTCTGGTTTTGGTATGTTTAAACCAATGTCCTAAACATTCATGAAGTTGAAAGACTATTTTTCTCTATTCCCAATTCCACACAGAGGTACTCTGAGGCACAGCAATGAGAAACATAATTGCTCTCCTTTTTTTTTTAACTACCCTTAGGTAGACATACTCATAGAGACACACACAGTTCATTTCTCAGCCTCCAAATCCCAGCCTGCAAAATACCTGCCACAATACTCTCATGTGGGAAATCCTGCAACCTCGATTCACATTTCTACTAGATCACCTCAAGACTTGTGTAGGCAAATCCTAAAATAAAAGTTTAGTAGAGCCAAGGTAGGAGAGGTTATATTTCTGATCACGTACACACATCACTTGAAGGATAAAAGTTTACTTCTGTGAATACAGAAACAGATGTCCTGATTAAGATAACAGATATAAGAAATCAGTTTTCCATTTTAAAGAATTTTCACTACGTTGTTGTAAAAAAACCAGTTGCTACATGAAAAATATCCAGCCAAACAAACCCAACAAATGCATAATTTTAACATTCCGTGTTCTCAGAGCTATCACTCATTAAATTAATACAGATAACATTTAATAGGAAATACTCTTGCAAAAAACACATTCATGCATTCGCATCTGCTTTCTGGTTCTAATCTGTACCATATCTTCAACATTCCATTTAAAGTTCCGTGTTTACTTCCTTGCCCACAGATGCAAGATACAATGGTCTATGAAAATAACTTGAACCCTGTCTTGAGTAGGTGAATCCAGTATTAAAACTGGGTATATAGACTGAAGTCATTAATCTTACAGTATCAGAATTAAAACAAGAAATTGCGAGATGAAGTCTTAACAATGTTTTATACATCCGTTAACAACGAGTTAGCAGAAAACTAACAGAGCACATACAGTTTCTATGTAGCAAACTCTAATGCCTGAGGTACTATTGATACCTTTTACATGCAACACACCCACTGTTTCTAAACCATGAACTCACTGATGCTGTGTCACTGTCATAACTCTTCCCTCCCCAACAGAAAACAACAGAACACTGAGGTTACTCCGTGCTGATTCAGGTCCCTTTCTAGCTCACACTGGGCTGGTGCTGACCAAGCAAGCTATGACAGTGACAGGCAGCAACCACATCAACAGGCAGAGAAGTCTCAGAAAGTAAAGGGTGGCAAACACAAGCTGACTTCTCAAGGATATTTCATGCTGTCAGGAACAGCCAATAGTCCACACAGCAGCTCAGACTACAGTATACAGGCCCTACATAAGCCTGGGATATACAGTCCTTTCACAGCTGCAAAGGCAAACCTCTGCACCAGTTTGATAGATGTGCATGAGAAGTAGTCCAGCCACATCATATATCTACACTGAACTCCAAATATGGTTCAATTTACCCTGTCTTGGCATTCACTTACATATTTCTTTCCATGCTTCAAATTTAGATGGTAGAACTTGCAAAGCAGGAATTATTTTCCTTATATATTAATATACTGCCTGTCATAGTATGGCTCTGGTTTTGAGCACTGTGACTTGTAACCCAAAAAAACAGGTCTACTTTCGCATGGAAAGACATGGTAGGAAAGAGTGTTTAAGGGACTACGTTATTCCTACCTTAAGCCCCAATGGGCAAATGTTTTCCTCAGGATTCTATGACTGTATTTTAAATTGAAAAGCAAACCCCACTCCCCAGTGTTTTTTCTCAAGCTGCTACGTCTGCTTTCCAGATGAAAGCTGCTCTGGCTGGTTTCTTCTAAAATGTTGGAGCAGTTGTGAAGGGGGAAGGCAATCGAGCGATTTCCTGTATTTCGGCCTTAGCTCCCACATCCTGTTTCAGGCATGTGTGACAAGCACACACAATGGTGATAACATTCTGTTTACTTTTAATATAAGACCTGGGAACTGAGGCTGGAAATACAGAAAATACTACAAATACTCTATTTCACTAGAAAGTTTTCTTTAATGTACCACAAGCAAGGCAAACTGAACAATCAGGAGGGAGAAACTGCTCTTTTTCAACTCATTATTCACTTTGTACAACGAGACAGAAAACTTTCTATGTAACAGTTTAAAGAATATATTACAATGCATAATCACGAGTTGGTACAAACAACACAGACAAGTTGAACATCTGGAACATCTGTTCCTATGTTTCAAAATTTTGATTCTGCATTCTTAGTAAGACTTAAATTTGCAGGTTTTATAGTTCTAAAATGAAAAAGACGAGATTATAAAGCTCAGTCTTCAGGAAGCAACTCTTGCTGTTGTGCTGAAGGAAACAAACTCAAGTACCAAAATGAATAGCTGCAGATACAACCTGACCAATTTCTAACAACACTTAACTTCACTGGTAAGAAGTTCCCTGTCCTTCTTCACATCACATTCTTGTTTCTTTTACATACAAATTGTTGGCTATTTAATGTCAGCACTCATAAGAACAAACTCAGAGCTGAGTTTTGCCACGTGTACCTTAAGAGTTTTGCAAGACTGCCACTGACAAAGAAGAATTAAATGCTACTGTTTTGGAACAAACTAAACTGTCTAAATATTTAAAGTGCATCTAAGTGAGGACATGATTTACAGTCTTTTTCCTTTAGAAAGGACTTTCATTCTCTAGATTAGGAAAACAGACCATGGATCTCACAGCTGCAGTGGCTATGGCCATCATTCATATTCCTACATATGAATTTATTCAGTCACAAAATACAGTGCAGGATTATACAGCTGAAGATTATTTCACAAATAGTACTCACAGACAGTTTTAAAATTGTGCAGGCAACAATAATGCTGACATTTTCTGACTGTGATATTTATAACGTGGACTTTTAGCATTACATCTAATGCAATTTAAGTCTATGTCACAGAAGTTTTTACAATAAGATATTTCTTTAAATGAAATGGAACAGCCTCTAACAACATTTTTGTAGTATTTCGTATCAGTTCTTCTGGAAGACCCAATACTGTGAAGACCTTGTCAGTGTTAATTTTGTACATTAAGTAGCGACAGTGAATTCTTTGCAACATGAAGGGGTAAAATTCCCAAGATGACAGTGACTTCCTTTAAAGTTGTGGAAAAGATAACAATATGGAAAGATTACAAGAGGTCAGTAAAAGTTTAAGAACACTCCACTGCATACTTACACCATCTATATTCCTTCTAGCATGAGGTCCATATGTATCTTCAGACCCTAAAACCTGTATGTTAACTGCACTGTAATCTTCATACCCAAGCTGACGGAAAATAAGACGAGTCCTGTAACAAATGATTTTTTAAAATTAGTAAACTGTCTCAAAATTATCATCTGAAGTAGCCCTATGTGATCCACAGAAGTTAACTCTGTCATGTAAACTGGACCATGAATACTTTATACCAAACAAATACATCTGACTACAGATCAAGTGATTAGTGACAAGGGTGTCATGCCTCTGAATTTACTCCTAGGTTTCAAAGTGAGCCTTTTGTTTATTCAAATTATTTGAAAGATGATAGGCAAAGACAAATAAAAGGATTTCAGCTCTTACTGTTATCTTTAAAACAAGACAGCTCCAAATGTAATTACAGTATATGCAATATTCCTGGGTTTCACACCAGTAATTTAGTTCCTAACTTTGTTTCTGCATTAAGGCAGTAAAAACTAGCTATAGATACATGAAATAACTTTGTTACACCACAAGCACCAATGAAGACAAAAAAAAATTAAATGAAGAAGGAAAAATGTTCATTTGGAATGAATGAACATATGGCCCAAATGCCAAAAAGCAGATAAAAGTTTTTAAAGAGCATGTTTCTTCGTTATTTGTGCCTTTTCAGTCTGACACTGAAATTCCTCAAACTCTTGCTATAAATAGGATATTCCCACCACAAAGCACATTGTGTCAAGAGTGCCCACTTTGTCCAATTACAATAAAGACTATGAAAACTACCTTTTCATACACCACAAAAATTAATAATGAGGATGAACATTCCTTTTTACACATCATGAAAACCCACACTGCTTTAAGAGAGCCAGGAATTAATACTGGGTTTTCACAAATATTAAATATGCAATAAATAGACTGCTTGCAACAGCTCAGAAAAAACAGCTCAGCTGTCAAGAACTAAACTGAACTAAACTGAAAATAACTGCTACAGTTTAAAAGAAACCAAACATATAAAGTCCAAAATAATAATCTAAAAAAAGTTTTAAAAGTTTAAAAAAATTTTAAAGGATACAACTGTTAAAAATAATCCAACTTGGTAACATGTCACAAAAAGCAAGTTAAATTCTGAAGATCTTAAACTTATTTCCCAGCAATCTTAGTTTGGCACCCTTCTAGCCGTGTAAAGGATTTTAGCAGTTGAAACATTGGAATTATGTTAGGAAAAGAAAAATACTTTGCACGCATGGAATGTTTTCAACCGCTAATACATCATCATCATCATAAATATTAGCATAACTCCTGAAAAAGTGAAGTAATCTACAGGATTTAAATCCAAAATATAATTTTATAATTCCTGTAAAGAGATGAAGGTGATTCATGCACCACAGACAAGGCCACCTTTACTTTTGATGAGAGGGAAAAAAAAGGTAAGACAGATAACCTCACTTCAGGTAACTAAATTTGCAAACTGTGTCCGTACTAAGTTATTCTAAGCTATTTATCTACAAATATTACAGTTAAAGATACTACAGTTCAAAATACATTTTTAGCTCTTTCATGTGTTGGTAATGTAACAGAGAATCATCCAAAATAAAAGGACTCCAAAAACTACCCCAGAAAGACTTCTCTGCACACATTGCCAAGTTGTTCCTGCTTTCAATAATGAATAAACGAATAAAGGAGACATATCCAAGAAAGAAGCCAGAGAAGTCATCTGACAAGCTGCCACAGCTGCTCAATGTCTTAGGCTAACAACTCATTTGACCTGTATAAATGACTCACCTTAAATTTGTGCACCTTATTCTGCACTTGTTGCCAACAGACTACTGGGCAGAATTTAACCTCAGCTGGGACAGGGGAGTTTCAGATTAAATATTAGAAAAAAAATTTCACTTTTAGGGTGGTCAGGCTTTGGAATAGGTTGCCCAGGGAGGTGGTGGAGTCACCATCCCTGGAGGTGTCTGGATCTGGTACCAGGTGATGTGGTTTAGGGATTACAGTGATGGAGCTGGGCTGACGGTTGGACTTGAAGACCTTCAAGGTCTCTTCCAACCTTGATGCCTCTATGATTTTATAAACAGGAATTGTTGAAAAGACTGACATCATTGTTTCCTAAAGAGTTAGAGTTGCTGATAGAACATTCTCAGAGAGGGACAGCTTAATTCTTATTCTCCATCTGGGCTGACATACAGAAATCTTTTGAACATGTCGAATAAGTAATTTCACATATTAAGCTACATTTGAGATGGAGAATATATTTATATTTTTACAATATACATTGTAATTTTCAAAACAGAGAGCTTCCCCACAGGCATGCCTAATGGGCTAGAGGCCACTTATCAAACCAGTTAATCAGCCTACAACTACCTCACATCAGCTTGCTTCTGGTGATTACTGAAGAGAGCACAGTAAGTAGGCTGAATTAATTTTCTAGATGTCACAGAGGCAGCAGCACCACAAGCTGTTTCAATCAGACAAAAGACTCACACAGTCCAGCCTGAAATAATGTCCAAGAGGAAACATGAAATGGAAAACACACCATTCTATTTTTTTTTCCAAAAATAATCACCTGGCTTCCAGAAAGATTGCTTTTCAGAGGTTCTGAGTCCCTGAAGTTTTGTATTTAACACCTCCTGAAGGGTTTTTTCCATAATTTGATTTTCTCAATAGCTCTTGGACACATGCTTTTAGCATTTGCAATTACACAGCCTCTACACAGCTCTCATCTGTCATTTCTGGAGCGAAGTCAGACAACTCCTCCTTCACCACAGGGCTGCACACAGGCACGTGAGCAGTCACGCCAAGATCACAGTGAACCCTGCATTTCTGACTGTCCAAGTGTAGTTACTGCATGGCTCTGTAACAGGATGGGGAGGAAGCTTTATATAAAACATGGCACAAGGACACAGATCTCATAACTGGAGAGACTGGAGCTCCTGGAAGAAGCACTGAGAGACTCCTGTGAGGATATGGAATTATATTTAAGAGGAATCCCTCTGTGCCCAAATATACTGGCATGACAATACAACTATAGGTTTATCAGTCTGTCTTAGAACTGTAAAATCCTTCCAGTAAAAAAACAAAACCAAACAATCATTGGTCGTGTTTTACAAGGTAGTAAGATAACTGTGTTTTAAACACAAACCAGGTAAACTGCCTACATTTCACACCACTAAGACTTTTCATAAAATGTTCTGTTAAAGTTGCTGAAATCTAGTTTCACATGGGTTGATCTTTGGCATCTAATAAAATTTAATCTGAATCACAGCTTTTCACTCACTAATTTGGCTTTCTCTCCACTACCCAACAACCTGTTTTCAAAATTATCTGAGACCTTTCTTGCTCTGTCAAATGTAGCTGAAGTGTAGTTACATACTGAAAACAGGTTTCCTGAACAGGCTACTTAAGTCTTAAAATGTCATCCCATTATGAAAATTATGAATTCTAGAATTCTTACAAGGTTAATAATGTTACCACCATGTGTCACTGTTATATTTTCATCATCTCTAGGGGAAAAAAAAAAAGCCAGAAGCCCTTCCAAGACTCAAATACTAACCTTTGCAGAATACTTTCCGCAGTGCGCTTTGCTTTTTGCACCGCCTTTGGACCTCCCACTGGACAGACTGCAGTAGCTCTGAAGCCATCAAGATAAGTGGCATTTACCTAATGACACAGGGATTATGAAGTTACATGGAGTTCAGTACTGATAGGCTACAAGTGCTCTCTGGCAATCATTATCTATACAAATATACGCTTCTTACATCAAGTAACAGGGTTTTATGTATCACATAAGGTTTGTCCTTTCAAACTGTCCTCCTCTTTCTTTTACCCTTGCAGCAGAGAAAATGAGGATTTTAAAGTGGCAGGAGTTTTGGGCAGAAGATACGTAGCATTTTCTCCAAAATCTAAGATTTTGTAAATAAAAAAATATCTTTCACTCCACAGAATGAGATAATACCTTATAAAACGTTGAAGGAGGTAATCCTTTTGCTCCACAAACTTTCACTGCTCCACCATCAAAACCTATAGTGGTTAAAAATCAGTATTTAAGTTTCTTCAATATAACTTCAAAGACATTCTTTTGTGATACATATTAATCAAATGCACTTAATTAAAAAGCAAATCATTGATAGCTGTACTACCACAGAAGAAAGAACCTTTCAGGAAACAGTCCTTCCTGCCTTACGAGGAACAGCAGCAAACTGGTGACTAAATTTATGACTTCCATGAGCCTTTTAAAAGGGTGATTGAAATGTTTCTTCATGCACTTCGAAAATGCTTAACATAGAAAGCAGCCTTAGGACTTCAGATTCAATAGTTATTTTCCACTTAATAGCCAGTTATTGCAAACATACACAGAGCATACAATTTACTGTAGCTGGCTGGAGTGGACTGCAGTCCCTCATTTGGTAAAGAATCAAAACAAGGTGACAAACCAGTGAGACTTTATTTGCTGATAGCTAAAGTTATCCCTTCACTTACTAAGCTTTCTTGTCAGTAATAGAAACAAAACAGTCTGAATATTTATTAGAGGGCAACAACCATGTTCAGTATTAGGAATATTAATACCATAAAATAGAGAAAATTGCTGTGATGGCATCAGGTTCAAGCTTGAACTGGAGAAAATTAGTAAGTGCAAATTCTTGAAAATTATCAGTGCAGGGTCAGCACCTTACATCTGAAAGACAGAATTTTACTGTAGTTCACCTGTACCTAGCCTGTGCTTGCAAATATTTAAGAAGCTGTTCAAAGTTTTACACAAATACTCTGAAAGGATCAGATCAGAACATACCTAAAAAAGTAAATGTGACTAGTACGAATTCTACACAACACTCAAATAACATCATCACTTTCTCTCAAGATTGACATGAGGTTAATTTAACTCTCTCACTATAAAGCTACCTCCCTCCTGTCAGGGTGAAGATCTGCAAGAGTTTCATGTTCCAGGTGAAGGAGTAATACAAAGAAAAAAAATACCACAAAACCAAATGCATAGTATCCATTGACAAAAAGAAAACAGAAGTAACTCTCAGCTCAAACACTGCAAGTAATCTAGCAAGACAATAAAACTGGCAACATAAACTGCAAAAATAGATAGCTTGCCTCTTTTTACTGGTGTACGTGTCAAAGCACTTCAAACTAAAATATTTAAGCAATCTGCCATTTTCCATCTGTTATATTTCTAAGAAGGCTAACTGAAAGTTCATGTGAAAGTTCATTTTAAGTTCAAACATGTCATATCAGGTCATTTGCAAGCTAAAAGTTCATAGGAAGGTTAGGGTTTCTTTTTTTAAAAAGAAAAAGACTAGAGGCTAAGAGTAGCAAGCTGGCCTTATCAGACTGCCATTTGGTAATGTTGCATGAGCAGAAGATTCACTGTATCATGCTATGGTACTTTATTACTGAAGTAAAATATTTCTTTACCACATTCTGAGTTTTATCACACTAAATTTTTAATTTGAGATTTTGATTGTTCTAAGCTTTAGAAAGACACCTGGCATACTGTTACAGATAAGTTCCATTAGAATGAAAATAAAATCTAATACAGATGCAGTGAAAAGCAAACTTCAGATGACTGTAGATAAATTTCTTTCAAGCTGTTTTACTCAAATTACAGCTCTTCGAACCTGTTAAACCTGGGGTTTTTTTGTTTGTTTTGCTTTTGAAGCTAAATCCTGAACATACATTTATATCCATCTTTAGTCTACTGGGTGTTAAGTGTTTTGAGGACAGCAAATGGACCTTTTCAAAAACAGATTCTCTCGTGGAAATCCTGTGCCTAATCATGCTTCTACCAATTACCATGATCTACCTAAATGTCTAAGAAAAACACTATTACCAAGAAGTGCTTTGAAAGACACAGCCTTCCATTGTTACTAACACTTCAAGTGCACTAAGTTAAAACATGTACAAAACATTTTTCTGACAGAAGAAATTTAGCTGCAGTTTAAAAGATACTGAAATCCTAGTGAGGCTGTCTCAATGTTGTTCACACTGAATACAGAGTTTAAGGACTTGGCAGGTGCGCGATATGCACTAAAAAGTGGAGGAAAATGAGTAATGATCAAAAAACATAAATTAGTCAGCCAGCAAGATATATAAAATTATGTTTAAAATTTCTAAAGGAATTTCTAGCAGAAGCCCTTGAAAATATGTATAATACAGTATGAGACTCTAAGGAACTGATTCAACAAGAAATATGCAGAGTACATGGAAATTAAAGTAGCTGCTTGTGTTTGATAACACAATTCATTGGCATATATCTTTACATGTAAGAAGACTAACCTGGAATTTCAGTGATGGAAACTTGGGAAAAGTCACATGTAACATCTGGTAAAAGATAGCGCTGCGGATTGCCCAATTCATACACCAACTGTTCAGCTACAGTGCCAAAAGAGATTAGCCCCCCTGTGTCTGGTGGTTTGGAAAGAATAAAGTCTCCTTCAGAGGAACATTCAACAATGGGAAAGCCTATGTTGTGCCTAGAATGTGAAAAACATTAAGAAAAAAACCCTATAAATACAAAGGAAAAGTGAAAAAAAAAAATTAACAACACACCAGAATTTTATACTAATGACCAATTAAATAAAACTTGTCAGGAGTTATAATTTATATGGTTATTTCTACAGAAACATACAAAAGAAAAAGCACTGAACAAACTGCTCAACTAAAACCGTAAGATGACATGGTCTATTGAGCGCCAAAGAAGAGCAGATATGACAGATACCAACCACAAACATGGAAGTGGGGAAGGGAATGGAGAAGAACCCTAACAAAAATGGTTCAAGCAAAAAGAAATTGGAAGAATTAGAGGGCTATGATTAAAGACGTAAATTCAGAAGGAAACAAATGACTGCTAATTGTAGCCCTGTCTGGCTACAGCAGCACACAGAACATGATGGTGAAGATGTGCAAACACATCCTGCACCTTGGATTTGTAAAAAGGCAAAGCAGGAAGAACAAACTGCCTGAAACCTCAGAGACAAGGGAAGAGGGAAACAGGAATAATCACACCTATAAAAGATAATTTCACAAGTTAATAACAAATTATACACAGAGAAGTCATAATCGGAAAACAGAAAGATATGAAAGTTTCTTCAGCAAAGAAGAAGACAATTAATAGAAAATTATGAGGCACAGCAAAAAGAAAAGCACTAAAATCATAGACATGTTCATAAATTAAAATATTCCTCCTCCTCACATTCTCACAAGCATAATACACAAAAAGTGATCAAATAACTCAGAGTCAGAGGCACACACTGGTCATTACAGTAGCAGGGCAGAATTTTCAGGATTAAGTGGACGAGATGCAGACATCTGCTTTTCTAGCTTAAAGGCTTTAATTTATTTGCAGAGAATCTGAGCAAAATTAAGGACTTAAAACTTTTCAGAAGTACCCAAGAATTAAGAGTGTAAACATACTTCTAAAAAGGCTACCTGGCTCACTCCCCTCGCTCAGAAAGTCTGAAATATGTACAAATGTCCCAGACACACAAAAGCAACACAAAACAGGAGTTAAGGAGACACAGTCTTTTGCAAAAGCTAAACTGTTCTAGAAAGCTCCTAGTAACGAAAGGTGGTGAACTTCACCACACTCATTAAAGTCAGTGACCTTCAGGTCTTTCATACAGACTTAAAACCAGTCTATCCTAAATTTAATTATTTTTGGGTGCTAGTAGTAACAATGTGCTGAACATACAACCGAACTGGTCATCAGCAAAGGTTACATGAACATAGTTTGTATAACATAAATCTACAAAGTTTGGAAGAAAGCAAGCAAAGAATCCAGTGAACTCTTACGGGACATTTGTAAAAGTTCATGGGAGTTTGACCAGATTCCTTATCATCGGGAATATTCAAACATAACTCCATTATTTAAAATAAGGATTAAGATAGAGAATGTGTTACCAGACATCAGCAACTTTTAACACTTATAGCATACAAAACGTGCAAAGTATGGTAGCTGGTGGACAACTAGAAAAGCCCACATCAAATCAGTAAACTTATACTCAATTTGACTGGTCATTGAAACTATTTAAACTACTGAACAGATACAGGAGACAAAAGAGCCCCTGAGAAACACAAAGAACTGAATGGCATCAACAATTTTGTATACAGGTTATTCTAGTGGGGGTTTTTTGAGGGGAAGAGAAGGAAGAAAATATGGTAGCAGGAAGTATGTAACATCCAGCATTTTAAAGTGTGAAATACTAAAAAAAAACCACACAAAAACACCTCTCAATTCTTGGTCTTGAACATTAATGTATGGTAACAGACCAAACATATGTAATTACCTGAACTTTAAACGCAAGGAGACACATACAGAAAGCATCGTGATTTGTCCAGTGTAACAAAGCAGGATCAGTGATGGAACAAGGCTAGAATTAAGAAGCTTTTACCCTCTCAGTGCCATGTTTGTATGTTTGATCTTACAATCTATCTGTCCTGCCTCAAAACAACAGCACCAGGTGCCTTGCTGGCAGACTCAGTGCAGCTTATTCAGATGACCTACCCAACAGAGATACCACTCCCATGAAGACAGATCACCCAGTGCAGCCCATATCACTGCACTGACAGCCAGTGTCCTTGCTGTAGTCAGCTGTGATCTCAGTCACCAGCACATACAACTCTCATCATACATTCCTGCACCTGTTCCCCAGTGATCTTTGTTTTGAAGAAAGAAGTAAACTGTAGACACCCAACTTCCTATTCTGAACCACTGAGTCTACTAATACTGATTGAACTTCATTTTGCTGAAGCTCCACTCTGAAAAGACCCAAACCACTAAAAAACAAAACCCAAACACAACACAGTGAGGCTAAGTGAGAAATTTCACCCCCTCAAATGGTTAACATCTGGCAAATACTTAAGCCATTACAAGCAAACCAAACATGGATGACAGCAGATAAGCTGTATCAGTATAAACAACTATTATTCAGGTCCCTTAGTATGCAAAAGGACAGACTCAGATTTTCTTGTTATCTTAGGACCATGAAAGACAGGATCTTTATGGTACAATTTTTTATGTTGCCACAGTAGCTGAAAGGAGACCACAAGGTCCTTTCTGGCACAGCTTCTAAACCGACTCTAAGATTCAAATGTATTTACTATATGAAAACAGACACTCAGCTCTTACCACTTGCAGTAAAGAGTTGACACAAAGCTTGCAAGAAAATTGTACAAAGAAGACAATTTAACACCCACAAAAGAAACCCAGCACTGAATGAAACCAAGCTAAGACTAAACCTCAGAAAATCCCTCCAAGCTAGGGCTAAACGGGAGTTAACAGTTAAATCAGGTCTTAGTGAAGACCTACAGCACAGGGGTAATCAAGTTACAAAACAGGTTTTGCTGCTGAAGCCACCTTTGCATCAACCCATTCTTATAGCAATCAAGACTCTGCAACTGAGTCTCCCATCAGTTCTCTGCCTGCCCACGACTTACTCTTGGATTGACTTTTTCCATGTAAAATTCTGTAATTTTCTTCATTTTTGGCTCTCAGAAATGTTAGTTTATGGGCACATCACAGGTGATAACGTGAACATTCATCCCTGTTTACTGTGAGACAATGCACTATTCAGCCTCTGAGGAGCTAGGAAGGTAACCTTCCTTCTTCTTTTGCCATGCTTCTTACACTATTTGCATGACATGACAAGTAAAATCCATGATCAGTATTTTGGCTCAGGGAGAGAGACATTCCTGGAGACAGAAGGGATACTTCCTCCCTCATGAAGTGTCAAATCCCTCAAGTATCTCTTTGTATCCACTACTGCTAGACAGAGATTATTGGCAACAGAAGATGGGACAGTTAGTGTAGTAGTACATTTACTTGCAGGGAAGTTGCTGCAAGAAAGAAAACAAAAAAACCACAGCAATGCACATGACATGGAAGTGAACCCGGATCCAAGTAAGCTGTGGTACGAACTTTCAGCTTTACAGCCATTGCAGTTTCCTGGGACGTGACTCAATGAATGTCATACCAAGGAGAACTCTAAGCCAAGCTTCTCATCTCCCTGGGTATGTATTTTAACCAGAATGCTATTAGGCAAGAAGTGCTACCACATGTAGAAGTGTTTTGACAACAGGTTCAAGACTGACAATGTGCCAGGCAAGATCAGCACAAACTTACGGGTAAAGGTAAAAGCACCTCTTTACATGTAGGTACCAAAATGCTTCCTAACATGCAACTCTGCTTTAGGCAACACTTACTGATTGCATCACTTATCCCCTCTGACTAGGGCATTTCAGACTATGTCTTGTTTCTCAACTTTTAGTGACCAGACAATTTCAGACTAAACAGACCAACTGCCTGGTGTTTTCAGCTGCTCGGAATAGATGGTGCTACAGAGAAAAAAAAACATTCCACACTGCTGATTGGGACTTGCATGCTGGACTGTGTTCTAGTCCCAAATTAAGGAAACTGGATCCAGCCCTTAAGAGACTACAGCTATTGACTTACCCTTTTGGTCATCCCATGCCAGAGGATTATGCAGTCTCAACCACTGTACACTCCTGGCTTAGGGCAAAATGTCAGTGTTTATCATCTCCTCAAAATGATTACTCTACTGATCAGCCTTAGTTTATTCTCTCCTGCATTTCAAAACAAAACAATGTACTAATCACCCATTGTCACTAAATAATAGTGAAAGACAGCCACTGTCTGTGGTAAATTAAATTGAGAGCTGTGCATTATCAATATAGTTCTGGCAATACAGTTAATTTTGACACATGGCACATTGGAAGCTGTGCACTAGATAGTAAATAGGGAGCAGTGATGTATTATCACTTCTGCTGACCATCTGCTGATGCATATTACTATACAAATAACATAAAAAGCGTGTCTTTTCTGAAAACAATCACTTAAAAGCAGCATTTAAGAATGCACATCAGCCTTCTATAGGCTGTGAACCAATGGTTTCTTGTATTTTCTCTGCTAAACATCAGAGAATCCACACAAGAGGAGTCAAGCAGCCACCTTCTCACTCGAAAAGCAAACAGCACATATCCCCTCTAACCGTCTGTCTGTTTTCAGGAAAAATGAACAAAAACTTTACAGCTTCAGGATTCCCAGCTTGAAGTCACATGCACTAAGGAGATAAACTCAGCACAATTAAAAAAATTCCAGTGCCTTAGGTCAACACACAAACCAAGTTTGGCTTTTATCAACTAAAGTAACTTGAAGAGTCACAAGCTGGAACATGCACTTCGCTTGTTTTACATTAAAAACTTACTTTACAGAGACAACAAAGAAAACTGAAGAATAGCTTGGGTTTTAACAGCTAACCATTAAATGGCCACAATATACCCACATGAATATTCCTGAGACTTAAAGCACTCTCTGCAATGGAATTGAGTTCCCAGAAATATCTGCATCAAACATTTCAAAAAAATTAAAAACAAACCCATCAGAAAACACCAAAAACCCACCAACTAAAACTATGTTGGATGAATGAAGTGGGTTCAATCCAGCGCCTCAATATTCATTGAGGCATGACAGTGTAGGCACAGAATGTAAGCTCTAACTTGCCTGGGTTTATTCAGATTAATTAAAGTACTCTTGTTTACATAGTAAATTATTTTTCCTTATGCAAAAAGAATAGACAGATACAGCTTATAAACCTGAAATGTGATAAATTCTTTGGGGTTTGTTTACAAGTCGGAAAAATCATGCCCATCAGCCCTCCCTAGCAATACACTCACACCTTTTTCAGCCACCAAAGACAGAAGAGCCACTCGCGTTACTGTTCTTGGGGAGAAAAAAAAACCCTGAAGACAGTCAAAAAAATGACCCAAGTCCCAGGCTAACCAAGCCCACCCTCTGCAGTAAGGTGAGAGGAAGAGAGAGGCTGCCCTCCAGTGTTCAGTCACCAGACATCAGTAAGTGCATGGAACAGGTTTTCTGAAGCTGTAACTAAAAGGTCCAGGACATTTTTGCAAGAACAGTGAGTGCTCTTGGCTGCACAAATGCACTCATGGCAGTGGGAAATTCGTATGTGAAAGGCACATTAATGACAAACACAGATTTAACTTGGCTTCTTCCCCCTCCTATTTACTGACTTTGTTGGGCTGGTTTGGATTTAACATTATGTATTGCAGACACTATGATGTACTGAGATCTCAATTATGCATACTTATTTTCAGGAGACTGCTAAAAATGTAGTTTTCCCTAAATGAGAGAGAAATAATTAACAGACACAGTCAGGTAACTTCTGCAATTTCTGTCAGAGCTCTGCTGACCTACTGGCAATATAAGCAGTGTTAGTGGCAGCAGGTATGGCATGTTTTGGTCACTACTGAGACTATGAGTTACCATATTATTTGTTACGAATGCATTATCTGCATGCACTGAAAACAGATTCAGACTGTCTAAATAACAAAAATACCATGTCACCAAGTTTCTCTAACTTCAGCAGTGAACAGGTTACTACTAAACTTATGAAATGGAAAACACATTTTTCTGCAGCCCAAAAGCTTTCATAATAACTTCCCTTCAGGCATTTGGGCCTAAATATAGTATTTTTATAGGATCTTTATCAGGAAACCAGAATTCATCAAATTAATCTCTTCCCTGCCTTCCTGCTCCCCATATCCTAAATGGATGTGCTGGATCACAAGTCCAGTCAGTGAAATGGATCTCACTGCATCTCCAAAGCTCACACATTATTTTGGGTTTGACTAGTGTTAGGAGCTTATCATACACACATGTGACATGCTGATGTGTCACATGGTTTTATTTCAAGAATTTCATCAATTACATATCTAAGACTTACAATTTGCAAAACCTACTACAAACCTACTAGTTTTAAGGCACCATGATTAATTCTTTAGCAGACTTAAACTGAAGGTAAATAAGTAATTGTTATATTACCACAAATACATTCATGTATGGTTTCGGGGTGTTCATGGATATCAATGGGGACAAGGTAACAGAGCAGTATCAGCTGCTAAACTTCTATATCCTTTAACAAGAGATTCAATTCAGCACCAGTCATCTTTAAATCACAAGTCTACTATGATTTTGGACACAGTCCTGTGATTTTTACAGATACAAAAGTATTAGATATGCATATTCATGTATATGTACTCATCTGTAAAACTAACTATTCCCACTCCACTAGCTCACAGCTTAATATACTTAATATACTTAATACTGGTGCTTTCTTTCTTTAAGCCAGATTGACATTCCTCACAGAAAAATTCTTAAAAAAACCTCCTATCAAATATTTTAATAAGAAAATTAGTATTCTGGTGTTTTACTTTCATTCTTTTATAAAGAAAGGTCTTCTGTAGCAACAGCTACAGATGATTTTAAGAAGTTTCATGATACAGCATAATTAAATTATTGGGAGGGACATCAGAATAAGGATTATAAATTTCCAAACCAAACAGAGTGCCTTGTTACTATAACCTCTCTCATTGGATTTCCCGTAAAACACAACAGTGAAGAGTGAGTGCAATTTGTTCAGGGCTTGTAGCCTTCCAGTAGGTGAGAAAAAAGCCTATTTCTTTCAATGCCATACATGTGTTCACTTTTAAATCACCTTTTAATCAGGAGCTCAGAAAAGCAGAACACAACTTTCAGGATCACGCTCTGAATCAGAAGCAGTCACTACAAGGAGAACAAAAAATCCAGGCAGCCCTAGGTCTCTTCAGACAGCAGGGCACAGTCCTGCTGGTTCATCCATCTAGACCACAGTCAACTTGGGAGCAGGAACACACTGTATTAAAGCACTCTTCTCTCCTGCATCTCCCCACCACTCTTCAGCCCTTTCCTCCCGCACATAAAAGAAGCACTGCCTCTCTCATGATACAGCACTGGACAAGATTCCTCCCTCTCATTCCAAGAAATACAGAAGTAACTGTAGAAGCAGCCAGAACCACTCCTCCTATGCAAACATGTATTCCCCAACTACTTTTAAACTACTCTTAAAACAGGTTGGTAAAAGCAGGTTCCCTCAGCAGTCAGAACGACAGACCTATGACCCACCCATGTGAAAATCTAATTCAATAGGTATGACCACAAGACAGATGCAGAACTTTTTGGAAGGACTGACCATTCAACACATTTGTGTTGATCAGGTTATACAGCAGGACAGCACTATGGCACATATTCATCCCTACCAATGCAAATGAAGTAGGATTTGTGACTGACCGAGTAGGCAACTCTGATCGAACTGAAGACTAATGTAATAGCATCCAAAATATCATCTTTTACTTTACAATCATACATGAAAGTCAGTAACAAATCTTTTCAAAAAGTAGAGGATACCAAAGGAAACAGGAAAAAATAGTTTAGAAGGGGAAAAAAAAACAATCAAAGGGCTAATTTGTTTCTGAGTATCTGCTGAACTAAAGAAAGATCCTGTCTGACCAAAACGGAAATCTTCAACAGGGAGAACAGACCTTGTAGAAAAGTAATGTTGAGGTAGCAAAGTATCAAGAGGCCCATATTGCCTCCCTCAAAAGGAGTGAGGTAGAAGCAGTTTTCACAACAGACATAGGTGGAAAACCTCATCTCTGCTCTACTACAAACATGCATGCTGGTATCAAATTTACCTACCAGTCTGGTACTGTGTGCCAATCAGTGAATATTCCACCTGTACACTGAGCACCACATTCAATGAGATGACCTGCAAGACTGGGAAAATGGCATTAAAATAACTAAATATAATTTTAAAACAATTTTTACAAATCCAGCTTTAAAAAACAATAGCACAATGGAAATAAAGCTAAATAACAGAACATGCCATTTTCACTTACAATGTGAAGGACAGAATGTATTGTGACTATGTATTACTATTTCCAAATCTTGATTGTGATAGTCTATAAATAATCAACAGAATTATGGGGAAAATCTTCATCACTATCATCCCCAATTTAGTGTATCCAAAATTTCTCTCCACATTTATTTCCAAGCAATAGGAGGTTCAAGCACACTAATAGTAGAGTGTGCTCAGGCTATCTAAGTAGTCACTCATTTTTATGGGGACTGCAACTCAGGTAGATAATGCAGAATGTTAAATTATGTGGCATAACTTTACTCTGTGCTTTCTGCATCAGATTCCTAACCTCAGGACTACAACTAGGGTATGTAAAAAGGAGTACTGACACTGAGCTTCTACAAAACCATACTGGGATGCTCTGACTAAATCTCCTTTTGTGCATCTTTCAGAGTAAGACCTGTGACCATCCCAACCATCAACAGGGACAGCCAAAGAGAAAAAGCTGGGAATCACTGGTCTGTACTATAAGATTCCATCTCTTGACACAAAATGAACAGAAAGTTAAGCTGTTAAATAAAATCTTTCAACCCTTTCTTTTTTTTGTTATTTAAAGCTGATTCCAGAATGAAGTTTCTATCATTTCAATTCCAAGTGAGAGTAGCAAGTAAGCCTTGAAAAAGAACGCAAAACCTAACAAAAACATCAAAATAAATTCAATGGTATTATGAAAAATCACTATGTGCTGAAAAAGTTGGTATCTTGACATTATGTTATGAAATATAAATTTACCCAATTTCTTCTTATATCATTTACCTTCCCGCAGCAAGTAAGTCATATTCATCCCTATTCCAGCCAAACTAGAAGAAAAATAAAATATTTTAAATACATAAAAGTTTCATACAGTACAGAAAACCGCACATAGTGTGTTTGCTGCTTTGGATATATTTTTACTTAACTGCAGAAATCTAAATAACAATAATTGGCAGGCACTGTGCATGGATTTGAGTTCCTATGCAGCAAATTAGCAAAAAAACCTCTGACCTATTTCAGTTTTCCTCTTATTAATACACTCAAACAAATATAAACCCTTAAAGTCACACCCTCTTCAAAAATATTGGAAGTGCAACATCTATATTTTTTTAAACCTGCACAACCTAGAGGCTTAGAAGTCTAGCACCTATCTTGTGTCATATAAACAAACAGCTATGTTTCTTCAACTTTTGAAAATTATCAGCTCCTGTAGTATTTCCAGTCATCCTTAAAAACTAGAAGTATGCTTAATGCTTGACTAGAATATATTCCCCAAGTTCAACCCAGTGCAAGCAATACAGTCATTGTTTCTTACTAAGCACTTTGCAGAGATCTTCCTAAAACCTTTCAATAAGTTAGATAAGGTCTCTCTGGAGTAAATAATACACACTGACAGTTGTCACTTAGAGAATGTAAACAGCCAGGAAAAATTAACAAGTCATAATGAAAATTATAAATGGAAGTTAATTTGGCAATGTTTGACACACAGGAAGTCAGAAGAATATCTCTTAGAAAGCACGTTTGTAACTACACACGTACCCTCCTATTTTTTTTAAATATGCACCAAAAGAAAGCTTCCATATTTCACAGTGTGTGGTCACTCACAAAAATTCATGAAAACCTATTCAAAATACTTCAGAAAACTACAGATCCTGTTTGTGTATTTTTTTTTAATTTAAAGAAATTTCAGAAATGCTGCAGTTAAACTTGACTACTTTAAACACACTGCTTACCCTCTGAATGAAAAAAAACCAGTGTTTTAGACCACCTCACATCCTTCCTCCCCAACCAAAGTGAGCTCTACTATCAACATCTTGTGACAAAGAAAAATATACTTGTTTCTTAACCTTGCAAACCAAATTTTGAAGAAAGGCAGGGAAAAAAATCTCAAAACAGATGTTAAGAGTGAAATACTGGTGAAACAGAGAAAGGCTTCCTTAACTTCACCCATGCTTTCCAGCTTTATGGTATACAAGTACAAATATCCCTGCTATAAATGTAGGAGAAGTGGAAGCTGACAACTTCACGCACATAAGAAAAAAAATACAGATGCTCATTATTTTTAATTGAGCATCTACATTTTCATAAGGAACAAAAATTGTCTGACTAAACATTCATTCACATATATTCATTATCATACAGAAATTAACTTGCACTTACCGAATGGATGAGTGGTCCTAATACAATCCCACTGTCAACACATCTACCTGTCACAACAATATCAGCTCCAAGGTCTAGAGCTCTGCTTATTGGTCTTGCACTAAAAATGACAAAACACAGGAGTAAGTATTTCAATTTTTAAAGTATAATTTAAAAAACAGTTCCCTGACACACATGCACGTTAAAAATCACTTTAAAAACCCTTAGAAAATCAATACAATCGACTTTAATAACCAACCTGTTGCCATGTATATACAACAAGAATATTTTAAAGAGCAGTCATCAGAACACCATCAAATTCAGGTATCTGAATAACATAACTGAAACACTTGTCTTGATGTCCACAGGAACTGTCTTGAACGAAGTGCAGAGAGGGACATTTCTATTATCAATTACAGAAAATAGTGGTTTTCAGAGATTCATTAATAATTTAATTTATAGATGAGTGCATAAAGATGAATATTTTTCACAGATAAAACCTGGTGACCTGGTGCCCTCCAATTTTAAATCTTTCAGGTCAATTACCTAAGTGATTCAAGAACTTGCAATATTGTCCACCTTCAAGAGTACTGTGCACGAACAGGATCACCAGGATCATCAACTGGAAGAGATGCACTTGACCATTGTCCCATTTCTCAGTCCTTCCCCTTTATTAGGCCTGATTAAAAATGATTCATGTGAAGTTGATGGTGCCAATGAAAACGTGACTGTCCACAAGGAGGTAGCTAGAACACTTGCATTTAGAGATTTATAGAAACCCTAAGTGTCGTAAAGGAGGTAAGGCAAATCTTTCAAACAGCCAATTTCCTGAAAAGCCAATTTCCAAAATGTCAACAGTACAAAGCCTGCAGTTCTGTGCACCCAATGGAACCTTCTAAAGCACTATGTGTATGCCCCACCACTAGAACTCCTTGCTTGCACTTCTCTAGTGCCAACATTGTAAGCCACTCCATACTGCAAGGAAATACTCAGCACATGAAAGAGCATTTTTGCAATTGTTGTAATTAAACTAACACTACTTTGGCTAGAACTAAAACCTGATGATTCGCAGATATTGTATGGCTAAGGAGTCATAACTTACAAAGTTGTAAGCCAAAACTTATTTACAAGTTACAAACAATTTTCTTTCTGGTTGCCTGAGTAATTCAAAGGTGAACCTCACCTACTAGGTCTTCCTAACTGCAACGCAAAACAAACTCCTGTATTCAATGTGTTAAAATTATTTGTTCATAATAAATACAACTTACTTGCTAAAATAACTTACCCAAGATATACATTCATGCTGTGAATATTCTCTGGAAATTGTCTGCCACTCTCTGGATCACTGATACCAGCTCCTTTCAAGTTCTCTTTCTGTTAGAAAACAAGGAGAAGACCCAAGGTAAGAGTATTTTGAAGTTTCTACTGTAAGCCTTTCATTAGTATCAAACAATAGATCCACTTCATAGCAACTCTATGCAAAGTACAATTATTGAAAGTATTAACAATACAAATCAGCTGAATGGCTAAAAGCCTTAGACACACTTTTAACCACAACTTTTCCACCATACCGAAAACTAAGTCAGTCTTTAAAGACCACAGGTTCATTCACAGATGACCAGCTACAATGAACTGGTGTTATCTCCTAGGCTTTACCTGTCTTCCATTGCTGTAGGACTGAGTAAATCAAACCCAGCAAACAGAAATGTGTCTGCCACAACTGCAATGGTGTCAGGGCCAGAGAGCAAGACTAATCCTGCAGCTCCATATAACACTTAGAATAGGCTGTGTTTCCAGAGAAGTAGGTGGGGGAGTGGGTGTTTTTGACCTTGCATTAGGCAGCTTGGCAATCCACTGGATGGAGGGTACAGTGACTGCACAGACACCCTATCTATGTAAACTGTAAATACTAGTGTACATGTGGGATCTGTAATGTGGAAAAAAAACCAACTTCCACTCTGAACTAATTTGGTGTTCTATGTTAATGACTGAAATCCTCCAAACCACGAGTAACATTTCCTAGTGTAATTTATGTTTTGTGCATCAACTGTAAAAGCTGTTTGTAGACAGTAAAAGCTGCCTCTTTTTTGTCCCTGTAAGTTATGTACTGACAATGGCATAAAAAATAATGCATTTCAGATCAGGCATGTCCATAGCAAGCTCAGGTAATGACCATTTCACTGTTGTACCAGTAATGAAATTCTGGCCTGCAGACAGTAAAGTCACTTCAGTAGGGCAGAGGTTTCTTAAAAGGAAGTTCAAGCACTGAACATAATTTGCCAATAAAGAATCTTATTTGATAATCTTCCACATTCAAGAACATGCAAGGAGTAACAGATCCTATGCAGATAAATAATTTTCCAAGTTACAGGCAGAGATTTAACCACAGTGCAAACCTCTCCCCTCTTAACCACAACCTATATATAAACTGCTTTCCCAGTACCAGGTTAGGTCAACATTTTTTCCCAGACTCCATAGATAAAGTGCAATTCTATAAGTAAAAAAAACCCACAATTCATCTTCCAATTTTTTTTTTTAATATTTAAACTTCAATCCCCTCACTCAACAGTACCTCAGGCTGTAAACCAATTACTTAAAAACAGAAAGCCAGCTACCTGTAAACAAAGTAACATCAGGAAATGCCTGTAAGCTATTAAAAAAAGCTAGAAGGGATAAACATTTGAATGCATGGTAGCTACACCATATTTAGAAGATTTAACATGTACGATTATCTAGTTTAGACAGAAGCAATAAGTAATAGCACACACTAGGTTCTCCTGAAGAGCAGAAGACCTTACAGCAGATTCACATTTTGCTTCAAAAAGCTAAATAGCAGATCCACAAGCTAATAAAATTCACCCCCATCATATACCAAACATAAAATGCGCCAAGAATTGTATTCATGCACTAGAAAAACTAAAAGAAAATGAAGGAGCAATGGTTCTGATAGCAGAAGATTACCGCACAAAGAAACACAAAATAAGTTCCTATGGGACAGTAAATGCCACCTTCATACTATATAGACTCATGATACTAAGGCTTAAGACAAAGTAAAATACCTCACTCATCAGATCATCTCCAGCAACAACAGCTATTTTCAAATCAACATCTGCTTTCTTTGCCACCTCCTGAAGGGCAGCTGCACAAGCAAGTGGATTAATTCCACCAGCATTACTGATGACACGAACACCTAAACAAAAAAAAAATTTAAAAAGGCAAATTAAGTTCAGCAGCATCAACAATCAATCACCTGTATTTTAAAAACTTAAAGTGTGCTGAAACACAAGCAAGGTATCACCTTTGCAAGGTGGCAGATGTTCAATCACGCAAAATACTAAAACCACATTAAAATACAAACCACATTTAATCTGTGAAAGGATCAGGATAAGCCAATACAAAATTATTTACAGAAAAATAACTGCTATAGATACTTCTCATCTATCCTTTATGAATGGAAGGAGAAAGCGACTAGAAACACACACATAACGAGGCAGACAGCATCAAATGTCTACAGAAACAGCATTAGACACTGTGAAGCTTTACCAAGGTAAATAAAAAAAAGTCATTGGAAAGTGGTATTTTAGAACTATATAGGAATGTTGAAACACTTAAATTATCTTGAAAACATCTAGATCTCACATTTTAAAAAGGATCTGTAAAGTAATCTTCCATTCACAAATTAAAGCTACAATAAGAAATACGTGGAAATATACGTATATATTTACAATTATGACAAGTATTTTAAATAAGCCAATTTAAACTTCACCATAAGGCCTATACCTCACATCAATTACAACGGGATTTGTCATAGAATCGTAGAATGGTTTGGGTTAAAAAGACTCTAAAGATCACTTAGTTCCAAGCCCCCTGCTGTGGGCAAGGACACCTTTCACGACACCAGATTATTCAGGGCTCCATCCAACCTGGCCTTGAACACTTCCAGGGATCAGGGATTCACAACTTCTCCGGGCAAGCTGTTCCAGTGCCTCACCACCCTCACAGTAAAGAACTTCTTCCTAGTATCTAATCTAAATCTACCCTCCCTTCAGCTTAGAGCCATTCCCCTCTTCTTCTATCACTACACATCCTTGTAAACAGTCCTTCTCCAGCTCTCTTGCAGGCCTCTCTAGGTACTGGAAGGTGCTGTAAGGTCTTCCCAGAGCCTTCTCCTCTCCAGACTGAACAGTCCCAACTCTCCCAGCCCGCCTTCATAAGCAGGTGTACTGAATTAACATACAACTCATGCAAGGAGTAGCATACCTTTCCTGTGAATATCTTTTATATAGGGAGCCATGGCAGTGGAGACGAAATCCGGAGTGTAACCTAAAACCTGAAATAATTAAGAGCTGTAACCATTTCATACAGGTAGGTTAACCCAATCCCTTTCTCCGGTTAACAGAGAAAACAGCGGAAAACAACTACCTCTCAAAACGTTTGGGTAATACGATGGGAAATGGCATTAACGCTTTCACTATAGGAAACTGAATAGATGCAAATTAACACGCGAGTAGAACGTATACTTAAGGAATCGTGTCCCCGTAACCAGGTATGTCTTAAACGGGCTTCGGGCGCGATCTGGGTTGAAGGAGAGCTCGGGAGGTCGGAAAGTACCGGAGCGAACCCAGCCCGGCCAGGCGCGGCACGCTGGGGCCGGGCACCGGCTCTACTTACGGGAGACCGGGCCTTGGCGGCCGTCAGCAGCGACATGGTGATCTCGGAGAGGTAATCGAAGACGAGGAAATCCAGCTTCCCTCCGTACAGCAGCTGCGGCACTGGCGGGGCAGGCGAGAAGTCGCCGTCAGCACCGCGGAAGCCCCGGCCCGCCCAGCCCTCGGTGCCGGCCCGCCCCGCCCGGGC
>VZRZ01005699.1:553874-632622 GCA_013398175.1 Climacteris rufus
GGAGGAGCTGCGGCCTGCCGAGGCGGTCGGGAAAAGGGGCGGGCGAAAGCGTGCACACCCGGAGGGCGCGGCGGACAGTGCCGCGGGTTTTGCCGCGGTTGCTGGTGTGGCACACAGCGCCAGTCAGCTGGAGGGCTGGGATGGGTCCAGCCCGGGCCGTGCCCGAACGGGGCCTCTCGGGTCCGGTCTGTGTCCTGGCCCACGCCGGGAGGGCGCGGGGCTGTCGCGTCCCCGAGGTGCTGCGGGCTTGGCGGGGGCACCCGTGTCACTCCGGTGTGTCGGGGGACAGCCTCAGAAGTGGAAACCCCGTTCGGGTTTGTGATAACCTCACCTCGTCTCCTAAATACAAAAGGTCTATATTAAAATATAAGCATTTCTGTGTGGAAATTCACGTCTCTGTTCTGACAGGAAGGATTTCTCAGGTCCTGGACTGAATTTGTATGTGGACGTGAGGTAAATGTCACAATCCCAGGAAATTCCCCCATCTACAAGGAGGAACCATTTCCTAGTCCTGCAGTCTGAACTGGAGGTCTGTCTCTGGACATCTCCACGGACGGCTAATCACATATAGGTGCTTCAGAGCGACTCCTCCGTGTCTGACATGAACGAGGGCTGTGCCTGAACCAGTCTTACATGCTACTCGGACACAATAACAGCCAGGCCCTCCTTAACATGCACGCTTCTATTCCAAGTGGGTTTGAATTATCTCTTGCAAATGATACAATAATAAAATTTGGAGTCTTTGCAGAAATGATGAAAAAATGCAACGTTTGGTGCAACACAGACAATGCTAAGTACATGACAATGAGAGGGGGTTTTATTGATGTACAAAGTAGCCATGTTGGAAATGAATAAATAAGTACTTCTGAAAATTGTTGATAAGACATCCAGTTAGACTATTTTCAAATTGCGATTACGAATAATGCAGTTGAGAGAAGACAGAAAATAGTCCTGCTGTGATCTTCGATTTTGGTTCTTTATTTAGCGAGGTACGATGTTTTCCTATTGCAAATAAGTGCTATAATGCATCATCTTCTAATATTCTCAGTGCCTGAGAAGTGATGACCTATTCCTCTCCTAGGTTATTAAACAGACAGAACCAAGGAGATTGCAAAGAAAGAAAAGTTGGTTCCCAGCATGTAGAGGACCTAACTTTTGATTATTACATTAAGAAAGTATTTAACCATTATGTTGAAAATTTGCGGGGTTTGAGTCCTTAGAAACTAGTAAACATACAAATAAACACAGTAGGGGAAAACCCCACCATGCTATGTATGAATAGTTGACTCCAGAGAGCTTTGTCCTGAATATATCTTTATTGCAGCTCCTTAAAGTAAACTTTGAAGCAAGAACCTGACAGAGCACTGTCTTGGTACGATACATGGCTATCAGTATAGACTTAGACAGATACTTTCTGTAGATAAATTTTAAAGTGTCTTCCATGTGTGTTTCGATACAGAATGCATTGCAGTAAAGTTCCAACATATTGCAGTGTAGCAGGAAACATGGCTCATCATAACATCCTCATCATATCATGCAGTGCTCTCAAATCCTGTGGTGAAATTCAAATGCAGTTTGCCTTGGCTGAGACACCATTACCGAGGTGCTGCACTCGTCCCTTCTGTGCTTAAACACATCCAAAATAAATGCCAATCACTGATAAACAGAATCATTTATAACCCAAGAATGTAAGTATAACTTCTGCTGGAATGGGCTGCGCCAAGTTTTCATGCTACAAAACTGAACATCTGGGCGTGAGAAGACTTGGCTGCTGATGCCAAGTGACCCAGAGGCCAGTAGGTGGCTGTGTTTCACCGCTGTCCGCATCCTCTTTGCCTGCAAAACAATCCCTGGCTTCAAAAATTGCCTCCTGCTCCCACCAGCATCCCCTGTGCTGCAATGTGCAAAGAGGCAAACGTGTGCATCTTGCCCTGACAGAATGTGGCATTTTATCTATATTAAGAATTAAATATGCACGTGCACATGTGTACGTTAGTGGAACAGTCTTGGAATCTAGAGGGTGCTTTATTCTTTTAACTTCTTTTAAGTGTTTTTGTAGCATGGATTTTGACAGCTCATGGTTCAGTGAAGGGCTGGATCTTGCTTGGTCAGAAGCCATTTCAAGGCCCTTGCAGAACCTTAAATTTTGGCAAATTTGCATATGGTTGTTGACGTGTGTGAGAGAGAATTAATACCCCACATGTATAAAGTACTAAGACACACCTATTAGTTGGTCTCCCAAAAACACAAGGAAAGGATTTAGGATCGTGCCCATTATTTGCAATGAAGCAATGTGAAGCAATGAAGGGATCGAAGCCTGTATTCTGTTGGTTCCCAAAGCAAATCTGGTTTTTACTCAATTTGTACTTGTCCACAAATAGGTAGACTATTTGATAAGCTTGTTGAGGTTCCAGCAGAATCATCAATTTTTCTGAGAGAGTAATTTGTTCACTACCTCTATTCTCTCCATTTCACAAATCATCTTCTTAAAACAGACTGAGTTGTCATTATCATTATCTTTCCATCATGAACAGTAATAATTAGCTCAGAGCCCATAATTTCATACAAGAGGTTAGGATTTTTTTAATGAAAACAGAGGCAAATTGTATAGAGGTTCTTTTCCAGGTAGTTTTGGGAAGCAATGTCTGTGATGGTCTAGTCTTAATTTTGAGATTTTAGGCTTTATATGATTTAACAAATTTAAGGAACAGTTTATTGCTCTTTGAGGACATCAGATGGCACTGTTTGTTTGCCAGTGAAGCCCAAAAGAAACTACAATCAGTAACAAGCCTTTGTGAAATTCTTACACAGGAGGTGCTAGTAAAAAAACCTGACTGTGTTTGTGACCTATAGAGGGAATATGGCTTAACAGTAAAAGCTCCCATAACTCACTCACATGATAGGACCCCATTGCTTAATGTAAAACTTTTAAGAATAAGCCAGAATTCCTCTCATAATTTGTGGGAAGAAAGGGGGAGAAATAAAAATGTTCTGGCTTTAATTTTTATTCCAGAGGAAAAACAAGACTACAGATTAAAAAAAAGAAAAAAAACAGCAAAGAGCATTTTATTCTGCTTATGGTTTGCATGTAGATAAAGCTGAGTCACTTTCCTTCAATGATCCTAAATAATTCTGTTTACTTTTAATATGCTAGTGCTTTTAATGTTTCAACCTCGAGCCTGGGCCTGTAAACAGAGTTGTGCACCAGCATGAAGCACAGATAATGTGTAAAAGAAATGTGACATTCATTCTTCTACTTCCATCATCCTGGATTAATGGCATTCAAGCCTAATCCTGGAAGTCAAGGAGGTCAACACAGAGTACATTTTTCCAAAACAAATACACTTTCATTATATTTCTAGGATTTTTCTGACAGTCAGGCTTCCTCTGCTTAAAAAAGTACAAGCAAAGTATTTCAGAGGCCAGGGCTTTATTGTGAAATATATTACATTTTTGCTGTATTCCCTTTAATGTTATTGCAAAGAGGTTCTTGTCCAATCCAATAGTATCAGCCTATATGTTCATTTATTGAAGTGGGCTGTGTTTAGTTTATTGAGGCTCTGTCCTCTCAACTAATTACAAAATACTCAGCAAATATTTGAATTTACTACTTATCTCATTCCCACAAATTAGTGCATCTCTTTGTTTAACAAATAGAGTTCACTGTTCTTGCCCTCAAGGTAAAGTATACACTGCAATCTCTCTTCTGCAGACAGTCTGAATACCAACCTTTTTTAAGTGAATCAACACTTGAAAATGGTCTCTGTAAATCAGTAAAAGCAGAGAATTTGCTATGTTGCATCAAATACCCCTATGTAAGGCACAAACAACTTAAAGCTCAATAATGATGTTTCACTGAACATGATTTGAGGCTTTATAGTATTTTAGTAGATTTTTAGAATTTTGAGGTATAATGTCCTGTGCTCCAGGACTCAGAAAAACCTTACCCATGAACAAACAGCAAAACTAGTTAGCTTCTGAATTATATTGACTTCATTCCTTTATATAGCATTCCTTTTTTTTTTAGATATAAATACACTCAGTGCCTTTAGATTTTAATGCAGTTTAAATAAAATCTTTAATGTGTGAAATTAATTAAGCGCTAAACATAGTGAGTACCTGTACTGGTGTCACAAGTATAAAGAAATTAAAGGCTCTCCCTTGCAGAGCAACAGGTTTTTGTTGACTCATTTCACTTAAGGAAGGGTGAGGAAGAAGTGTGCTGCACAGAACAGACTATCCAATTGGAAAAAATGTGGTGATTTACCGTTTGCTTACATTTTGAATGTTGAAAGAGAAAGATAAGTTACAAAACTTTTCATTTTCACTTTGGTGCAGTTGGCTTTCTAGCACACCATCAGCAAAACTTCGCTACTAGACAGCTTTTTAGTTGTCTCTATTTCTCGTCCTAAATTTCACTCACTCATTGATTGACCTAGCAAAGGGGATTTATTCCACTAGTCTGCTTAGTAATACAGGCAGCGTAATACATATCAGTGATGGATAGCAAAGCATAGTAGGGGTTTTTTTTCAGCATTTACTATTTGTAATTTTTCAATATTTATTTTTAAATAGGAAAATTAACTTCTGGAGCATCTAAAAAAATGCAAGTTCAAGTCAAGTCTACTGAACATTTTCAGTTAAACAGTAATATGACCCCGTTGGAAATCTTAAAACGTGTCACTAAAGCATTTCTAAAATGTTGTAGACTGATTTTTTAGGTTAGAGTCTTAAGGTATGTAAGTATGAGCCTAAAAACTGTTTTTTCCAAGAGAGCCATAAGGATATTCTGATATTCAGAAACTAATTTACAGACATAAACATGTTTCTTCTGATTTGTTTTTCTGAGGAAAGGTTTTCTATAAATAATGGGAAGGTGTTGGATAGTGTCCCAGTGGCTGACAAAAATACTGATCAATATTGAGTTGAAGAAAGCTCTTTTAGACAAATAATGATTCACCTTTACTCTCTCCTCAAAAATAAATTGCAAGAAAAAAAGTACACTGAGTTGAGAACTCTTCCTTCCACCTGTGCTACACGAATTGTTCCTCATTATTTAACAAACCGGCAAATAGACTTCTCGGAAGGAAAACACTGGCCAGAAAATCAACCTGGCTAAATTATGTTGGACACGCCTCAGGATACAATTAGGTCTCTAGCACACTTGTTTGGTAAGTGGGTCAGCTGTTTTGCAACCAGGACCCACCCAGATGAAATGGCATTTAAGGGAGGAAAAATACCACAGTCATTCCACTAATGATGTTACACTTGTTGCTTTCAACTTAATCGAAAGCAGGAATAAGATATTTCTAAGTAATGGAAGGTGAAATCAGAGAAGAAAAGAAAAAAAAAGCAAATATATGAAATGATTCATTATTCAAGGCTAAATCATGACCATGTAATCAGTAAAGCAAACAAAAATTTCCTGAGGTTTAAATATTTACATCTTCTGCTAAGAAGTACCACAGTTGTAACCACAAATACAGCTAAGCAACACTTATAAATGCAGTGTGCAAATATTTGGTGATCATTAAAGCAATGTTGAAAATTACCCCTTCATGAATGTAAATATATACAGTGATAATTTTATGTAACATAAACACCTGACTGAAAATTCAGGTTTTCTATTCCTAACCCATTTTTAGGGATAATGATCCTTTTGTTTTTCCCACCAATTAGCCATTTATCTTGAACATTGAAACTCTGTTTCTACATTGTTATTATTTAATTTCAGTCAGTCTCATTGTTTAATTAAAAAATATTTGGTTTTTTAACTGAAGATTAACTAGGCTATTACTGCCAGAGTTGACTGTTGTCATCTTCTCTGACTCCTGAAATTCTTGCCTAGGAACACAAGACAAATTTCTTCATTTTCTTCTGCCAAATAGTCTTCTGACAGAGTTTCAAGCCTACTCCTACTACTACTAGTGACAAAAGAGAAAATGTGTTCTTTGCTCTTTTAGGGGATGAGGGATACCTGCATTGTGTTACGTGGTTCACCTATTGCATCATGAACAGTACGTGCCCGTCTGTACTCTTCAGTGTACCTCTGTGTTAAAGCTGGGCCAGTTACTTTACAAAGTTCACACCAGCAACCTTCTCATGCTATCTTGTCATATCTAAGGGAATCCTGCTGGTTCACAGCCTCTGAAATGGTATCTGCAGGACCTTGTGGACCCTTGTGTCATGAGGTGCAAAGAAGAAGCAAAGCAAGCTCAGTGTATAGACAGTAGTGACAGAGAGGTTTTGTGGTGTTTCCTCAGTCCATGTCAACAGCACCAATGAAGCAACAATAAAAAACACAACAGCAGTAGTCCTATGTACTTTATTTTCTTATGTTTTTAGTTCTATGTACTTTATTTTCACTCTTTAGGAAACAGAAATAATGCTGTAAAAGGTGGAACCATGTTCTATTTGTATCAGTAAGGTCAACAGGAGCACATTCTGCACATGACTCTTGAAGGTAATTAAAACCAGATTTGGAAAGACAAACCTTTAGCATCCGCATCTTTTTCCTTTGGAAAAGACTTTTGGCAGCCTGACAACAACATCGCTGGTCATAAGTACAGTTACTGGAAGGCTGATTCTCCCATGAACAATGCTTCAGCTTCATGTAAGTGTCCCATCAGTTTGATTTTTAGCATCATAAATGCTCACATTTCCTTCTGGCAATATGTGGGTGGATCTCTGAACATGATGGGAAACTTCTGTTCCTGATTTGACCACATGAAAAGAGAATATACAGGTCAGGAACAGTCCATGTTTCAGGGCATAATTGTATCTAATTTTCTAATAATCTGGTTCTTATAGAATGCTTTTGTCCATATTTTAAATACTTATTAAGCCAAGTTGAAACATTGATCCTGCTGTACAGAGATGAAGTCGTTTGCCTGAAATGACAAAGCTGACCCCAGTAACAACAGATCCAGCAGTGAGCCCCAGTTTCACCATTCTTCTCATAATTTGGTCAAACATGTGACAGAGTCAAAAGCATCATTCAACATCATGTTATAACATATGATGCTGTACAGGCACGAAATAAAGTTTTCTCTGGAGAAGCCACAGCTTAGAGACCAGGTCTAGGTCATGAGCAGAAAGGTATTAATGCTATTAATACAGAGAGCGTGCAGAAGAACGTACTAAAATAATTTGCCTAGGACAAAGCTCGTAGCAGAAGAAGGGGCTTGTCAGCACTCTTGTATTGAATAAGGCAGATACCAACAGCATTGGTTCCCCAGCAAGGAAGTATTGACCAAATTCCTTGAAATGGATAGGGAACATTCATACTTTCATTGCCCATGAGAAATACCACAGACTTCTTTTCCAGATATGCCACTGCCTAATGACTTTATACCTTTCTCTACCTCAGTTTTGTCATCCACAGAAAAGGGAAAACTATGTTGAGCCTCTTTGCAAAACATGTAGACGTCTGTGGCAGCAAAGTCCTACATAATTGCAAAATAGCGTTTATTGTTAGGCTATTGATAGTTGTTACACACAATTCAGATAGCTACTGTGGTTTTTCTCTGTGCTGTTTGAGTGAAACTCCTACTAGCCCCCATGATGAAGTGAGGTGAGTTTCATTACGCTTGTGACTAGATGTAGCATCTCCATGTCTTGTCTCACCTTCCTGCCTTCCTTGAAACCTGTCTGGAGCAGAGATCAAGCAACTAAATGGGAAACAGGTACTGAAAATGGGAGGAGAAAGAGATATGTGTAGATTCTGGGAATCCACCTCAAATCCCTACCCCACCTCTTCCCACCACCTCCCATTGCCCGCCCCCAGCTTCAGCCTGCCGTATTAAACTGCTGCCACCCTGTGCTAGGTTGAACATTCTCAGCTGCTGACTGCACAAGTGCACTGGGCAGTCGCAGCACCCAGTGGGACAGACATGATGGGGCTGAGGTTGTGCAGCTGGGCTCCCCTGGGTTCTCTCCTCTCCCTTCTCTTTTCTACCAGTGTGGCGGTAAGTGAAGAGACAGTGCTAGGGAACGTGTTAGTGCAGAGAGCGGTGTTGGGGAAAAGCCACTAAAAATGGTCCTCTTTTCTTCTCTTCAGTACATTGCTACCAGAGAAAACTGCTGCATATTGGATGATAGATTTGTAAGTACCTGAACGATTTTCTTTTGTCTTAAGAATGTAACTAAAGCTTTCCTATGCTGATTACTAAATACCATTATCACTTGAATCTCATCATTGTTTTCAATGCTTAGTAAGTGTGCTTTGCTTAAACCTGTTATTTATTAATAGTGGTATATACTTGATAAAAATGTGCAGGAGGCTGCACTGTGGATGAAAGCACATATGCAGCAGATGCTACAAGTAATAGCATGCACGGTTTTCTTGCTGTGTGTGCACATATTGTGATAGTAAACTGTCTCTGAAAATTCAAATACAGCAGACAAAGTCTGCTGCAAATGCCTGCCCTTTTTTATCCTTTATCGTTTGCGTCAGCAGTGTCTGGAAGTTCCTCTGCTCAAATATTCTGCTCTCCTTTCTTTGCTCCTGAAACATTGCCAACTATTTCTCTTTCCTCCTTAGGGTAGTTTCTGCCCAACAACTTGTGGCATTTCAGATTTCTTTAATAAATACCATCTCACTGTGGATAGTGACCTGCAGGAAATGGAGAGAATTTTGCAGCAAATTTCTAACTCCACAGTAACAGCAGAACATCTGATTCAACACATCCAAAGCCTCTATCCTTCAGAGAAGCAGACATTACCAAGTGAGCATATAAAAATAACTACGCAACTGAAAAACATAATCTATGTAGTTTTCCTTTTTTAATTTGCCTAACTGCAATTATTTTGTACCTTTGTCTGTTTTACAGATTCAGTTGATGACTATACTCAAAAGTCCAGGAAAATAATTGAAGAAATTATCAGATATGAAAACACTATATTGTCTCATGAAAGTACTATACAGTAGGTATCTTCCACTTCTTTTGTTATTGACCATGCAAATTGTTTTCTTTCTGTTCTTTTATGAAGTGCCAAAAAGGCTCTCTCAGAAAGGATTTTTGTACTTATGTGGACAGTTCTGCCCACACTGCTATTAGTAGCTGGCTAGCAAGACACATAAGGACGATGAGGATCTGCTACTGAATCCTCTGCTCACCTGTATAAACAATTAATTGTGCAAGAAGCGCAAGATAAGAATGTCATGAAGGTTGGCAATATTATTATTTTTGTTTCTCCTGCTGTGCCAGCTATCCCTACAATTTTTTTCACGACCTTTGGAGGTCATGAGTTTTTGCTGTAAAGCAGAGTTTGTGGAATGTCTGTGCAATCATTCACTCTGGCCAATTTTGCTGCATATATCCATGAAAATTAGCTCAGTTACATTGTTATAAATCATAAGTAACTATAAACTCAGTGGTAGGCTTTTATAAGTTGACATTGAAAATAACAATGAAAACATCATTAATATTTCTAAATCTTAAGGATATGTTTTTTTGACCTGAATGTAGAAAGATCACTTCTATAACATTATGTCAAAGATTATTTAGGCATTGTGACACTTACAGCAGTTTATTTACAGCACTTATATTTTACAAATACATCCATAATTGAAGAGAAATAGTTTTAAATTTGCTTTAGGAGAGCAAAGTAAGACTTTATTCCATAGAGTTATAATCATACATTAATTACTGGTTAGAGTTTTGCTGATGAGTCAAGTGTTGCATGTGATTAAGTTTTGCATGAGGTTAAGCATGTGCTTTCCTATTTTGCTTGTCCTTAACTTTAAATATCAGTGCTAATAGAGATACCCCCTTTTACAGGGGTGCACGTAGCAGCATGTTAGATAGATGAGTCATTTGTTCAGGGAAATGTGTATTGCATATTCAGAAATGGAGGATACAATAACCCATTTTTGTGTCTCTCTGTCCAGGCAGTTGACAGACACACACATAATGAACGGCAACAGGATCACACAGCTGAAAGAGAAGATTGCCCAGCTTGAGGTACTCTGCCAGGAGCCATGCAGAGACAGGGCTGAAATTCAAGAGACAACTGGAAGAGGTGTGCAAAATGCTTCTTGCATGGTGGAGGGTTAATTCAGCTCCAAGTGCTGCCGGTTGGCATCACAGCAATGATTTATTTGTAATCTTATGGACCATGGATATATAAAAGATATATAAAATTGCAAATTATAAAACCGGTCAGTACGAGTTAGATGCTCTGCAGATAAGGCATTCAGGTGGAACACAGTTCTTGCTTGACCTTTTGGGCCAAAATATGATTATCCCAAAATGTATGCTAAACATGAAGGACATGAGTAGAGTGTCCATTGGACAAACACAAGATAACTCATTATCACATTTCTACTGAGCCATGTGGAAAAAAGTTAGTTACTGCATTAGCTCCACAAGTGTCTGTCTTTCTTGCTGTAGAAATCAATACAATGGCTATGTTTTACATTGCTTAAACTCTCCATGAGACTCAATTCATCTTCCTCTTACACTAGTCCTATGACCCTTGGTAAGATATTTTTAAGGCAATGACATTGAAGTATGTTGACTAAATAGCTAACTTTGCAACAGCGGTGTTTAGATTAATTGCATTTCTTGCACTAAGAAAGTTACAATATAAAATAAATGTGAGGATCAATTTGTAGCTAGATTGATAATGATCCTTTGAATATCTTTGCTTCAGATTGTCAAGACATTGCAAATAAAGGTGCAAGGAAAAGTGGCCTTTACTTTATCAAGCCTCAAAGAGCCAAGCAGTCATTCCTAGTCTACTGTGAGATTGACTCATATGGCAACGGCTGGACAATACTACAGAGGGTATAACACTTATCTATCATTACTATAAGCAAACTAATTGCAGCAGCACTGTTTTGGTTTTTTTACCTACATGTGATATATATCTTTTTGACTGAGGTTTTTATTTTTGTTTTTTATGTTCTTGGGGTTTTTTTTTCCCCAGAGACTGGATGGGAGCGAAGACTTCAATAAAAATTGGGTTCAGTACAAGGAAGGATTTGGACATCTGTCTCCAGATGACACCACTGAGTTCTGGCTGGGCAATGAAAAGATTCATTTAATAACTACACAGTCCACTCTACCATACACCTTACGAATAGAACTGGAGGATTGGAGTGGCAAAAAAAGGTATTTGCTCATGATGCTTCTGAAAATGACAGCTTAAAACCTACTGCTCCCACTGCTGCACCAGTTTGTACTGAAAAAATTTTGCTCGTGAAAAATTATGAACCCTTAGACCAGTTAACATACGCATGGCACTGCTTTGGCCCCTGAGCTTACAGCTGTGACAGCATCACTGTGTGTGACTTGCTGCCAGGCACACGTGCCTGTCAGAAAGCCACGTGCTGTCAGCACTCATTTATTAGGCAGAAGGAATCTGTTTCTTCTCTTCAAGTTTCCTTGTCTTATGTATCTTATGGACTACATCATCATTATAGGTTCCTTCCAACTGAACTATTCTGTTCTTTTATTTTTTATTTCTATTTCTACTATGAACCTGGGAGATTACATGTATGCATATATGCGTGTGTGTGTGTGTGTGTGTGTGCGCGTGTGTTAATAATGTAGGTATTTCTTCAATCACTAAAGGCTAGTAGTCAGAAAATATGTTTGATATTGGAGCACTGAAGTTCATTGGATGTGTGTCACTGAACTAAGGCCCACAATTACGTAAAACGAACTCATTTTAAAATGCTAGAATGCAATAAATGCTGTTTCTGCAGTTTTAACAGCAATGTATTTTTGATTTGTGCGCGTGCTGGGAATGCAGCATGCTCATGTTCAGCATTGCCCTTTGTTCACAGCACTGCTGACTATGCTGTATTCAGAGTGGGAAGTGAAGAGGACAAGTATCGTCTGACTTACGCCTACTTCATCGGTGGTGAAGCCGGAGATGCCTTTGATGGATATAACTTTGGAGATGACCCAAGCGATAAATCCTATACCTACCATAATGGCATGCGGTTCAGTACCTATGACAATGACAATGATAACTATGAAGGAAACTGTGCTGAGCAAGATGGATCTGGATGGTGGATGAATAGATGTCATGCTGGCCACCTCAATGGCAAATATTATATAGGTAAAATGTCTTCTAAGTACTTATTATCCAGGACACCACATTTCAGTGACAAAGGAAAATGAGTCATGCTCATTGAGTACATTTTGCCTTCTGGATTTTCCAAAGCTGGCACAGCCCATCCTTTGCAATAATTGTTAACACCAGTAGTAGGAATTTACAACTGCTCTCCATGCCAAAGTGGGAGAATCAATCCTGAGAGAAGCAAACTAGAGGGAGTAAGGCAGTGAATGGGGCTTGTTAGCACACGCAGGGATGCCATGGAGGTGTCAGTGCCAGAAAAATGTATGGGCACAGTAACTGTTTTAGAAAGCAACCAACTGTTTTGCTCCAACTGGTGTTTTTTAGGTGGTGTGTACACATCAGAAGATGCTGGTCCATCTGGATATGACAATGGCATTATCTGGGCAACCTGGCGTGACCGGTGGTACTCCATGAAGAAATCTGCAATGAAAATCATCCCATTCAACAGACTGTCAGTAGATGGACAGCAGCACAACTTGGGCAACATCAAACAGGTTCGACCACAGGGCTGAGGAGATATTTAAAATGACAACAGAACATAGTAATAATTTCAAACACTGAGCATGGACAGCTGAAGTTAAGCCCACTGCATCTTAGAGAAGTTGGCTTTGTTTACCATTTTGTCACAGAAGTATTTGTACTTTGATTTTAGTATACCTTCTACATTACTGATTCTTTTAAAGGATAGATAAATGGATAGTCTGATGATCAGAAATAATCCCTTGCCTTTGTGTATTTTAAATGCTACATTTTTAATTTCCAACTAGTACAATATGCATGAACACTATCAACATGTCATCATAGCCTTATGTACTTCTTTCCTTAGAAGAACATTAAAATACTCTTTTTGTGTGTGTTTTAGGTTGGCGACGAGTAAAGGACGATTTTACAAAGACCGGTCTGAACAGGGAAAGCAAACCTCTTCTGTCTTAGACACTGAACTTACCTAACATTACACAGTTCAGTTTTGACTATAAAACAACATTGACTGTAAGATGTCCAAACCTCTTCCCTAAGCAGTGCTTACCTCTGTAAATGGTTATTTTTTTCTGTACACATTCTCAATAAATTTTTGATTGTTACAAAAGAATCTGAACTTGTTATCTGTGCTCTACAGTTGGCCAAACAAGGCAAAGAAAACTTTTGATAGTTGGAAGGTTACTCTGATCAAACCTATTTGATTCAGTCATTCCTGAATTGCACACCAGTAGTTTCTGCCCTTTGTTTAGGAGCTACTTCTCCATAAATGTGACTTGTTTCCATAAGTTTTCATATTTTCTGATAAAGTTGTTTTGTGACATAGATCAAAAGCCATAGATTGAAAGTGGCCTATTTTACTGCTGAAGACTATTTAACTTAGCTTACCACAAAGTAATTACTACATTTTCAACCAGGAAGTGCTAGAAAATGTAGTATCTATGTCCAAGAACAGGTATTTTACTCCAGATCATACATATTAACAAGACACATATTAACATATTAACAAGACACATAGTAGTACACTGGACAGCCATTATTCCCAAATACACCTCTTTTTTTTTTTTTTCATAAATATGTAAAAATTAATCTAATGTATCCAGTGCCATTCAACAAAAATATGTTAACATTTGCAGCAGAAATTCATTGTATTTTACTTGCCTTTTATTTTCTGGATCTGGTAATAATTTCCCATGTGAGCCACATAAGCAAATTCACAGCATAGGTCACAACCAGTAAAGAGTTTGCAGTACTGTCTGAATGTACCCACTCAAAATCTGATGTGTGCATTAGCAAATCAAATTAGTTTTGTGGATAAATTTCTCCACAAAAGATACACTCAGAGCTAGAAACTATCACTACCTCAAGTTGATGCATTAAGAAGTGAAATGGGAAGTGTATTCTGGTCTTTATTTTTAACTACTTATGAAAGACCAGAAGTTTGCCTGGTATTCCTAAAAAGCACATTCAAGTGCTTTATTTTAGAGACAGGAGGACATTACACTGATGAAAGAGACCTTAAAGTCAGTTTATGCTGCCTCAACAGTTTTCCAGTTTTGGTTCCCAGGTCTCTAGTGAGGCTGGTACTGAGCCTCTTCCCTGGATCTGAGTCTCCATATCATGATAAACTGCTGACTCCCTCTCATTTTAACTAAGGTTTTGACATAGTTGAAGTTTTACTCTTGGGCCAAAATCTAAGAGGAAGACAAGTTTCTGAGGAATAGATGAGAAGAAGGCATCATTAGCTGAGGTCTGATTGGGGTTAACAACAGCTTGAGATGAGGGATGACCCCTCCACACCACTGAACTTGTATATTTGCACAACTCTGTTGCTCCCATGCAACCAGCCATGCTGCACAGCTCACTGCCAGCCTTAACACCCAATTCCTCACCAAGCAAAGCAGTTTTCATGAACATTTTGTGCTGTAAGGCCTCTCCCATGGCTCCTTGTAGCTGAAGCAGTATGTGTAGAGAAGCTGGAGAGCAGGATGCAAGGGAAGGGTTGGCAAGCCCAGTCTCATCCTGGTACTGCAAACAGCCACTTGAGTAGCATTGGTCAAGTCTCTGCCACTTACTGTTTTCAATTTATGCCACCTATGACATGACCTGAAAGTGGATATTATTTATATATTTGCAACATGGATTTTAAAAATATTTCTTTCCCCTCTGTCACTTTGACATCTGTATCCACACTCTGCTAGGTCTGACCTATGATTTGCTTTTTCTGGTTTAGATTTCGGCTGCAATTTGATGACAATCTGCTGTAACTGCACACATTTCATTGCTGTGAGCTGGCATTTTATGTTATGCTGCCCTTAACTAAGATTCGCTTGTTCTTCCAGTTTTTCTGTTGATTGGTGCCTTAAGTTTTCATGATCATTTTAACCTCTGGAGAGGAACATTTGCTCCAGTGGTCAAAAGGGTCAGAGTTAGCAAATCCAAGAAGCCTGATAAAGAAGTCTTATGCCTGTTAATCAGTGAGTCTGCAGGATCCCAGCCCACAGTCATATTCTCTGGTCCCTGAAAGAAATCTGACAAGACTAATACCTTTGGAAGCTCCTTCCTACTGTGTCCACACACCCATCTATCAGAAAGAGGCCTGAAAAGACCTATTTCTTCCAACTCTTGAGAAGAGAATAATATTCTTGGTATTAATTTTTGCAAGCAAGTACATTGCAATTGAACTTAATGCCCCTATTTTGTAGACTGACATATTGTATTTCTCTTTCCTAAATCAGTCCTTATCATACCTGATCCTCAGACCATAGCCTATAGTAAAAGTTGCCCATACACAGAAAAGTGTGTCCACTCTGTTTAGAAGAGTTTATTTTAGGATTTAATGTCCTTTCACACCTTGAGCTTGCAGTGACTCTTCCAAAGATCACTGTAGCACAAAACAGAGCAATCTCACTCCAAAGTTAAAAAAAAAAGTGGATGAGAAAGGAATAGAGGAAGAAAGAGTGGACAGACTGGAGGACTTCTGGATTCCTCAGTCCTGGGATATTGCATGGGGGAAATGTGGGACCAGGTGCTGGGACTGACTGGTAACGACCTCAAAAGAGTTAGGTAGTCTGAGGAGCACATGAAGAGAAAATGAAATGTTCAGAGGAGGGTTATGAATGAGCAGGTAACAAGAGCAGAAGGCAGCACTTGGAAACTCATGGTTGATAGGGTTGGGCTCGGGATGGTAGGGCAGGAGAGACAGACAGCACTGGGCAAACAAGGTAAGGCTCACGTCTAGGGTGCACAAGCCAGGGCTAAATCCCAGACTCCCCAACAATTACTGTGGCATTCAGCCAAAAGCAGTGTGGATGAAGTAGTGAACTGCAGTTCTGTCCTTTCACCCTGAATTAAAGTTAAATCCAAAGTTTATCTAGCTCTTGGCCTCCAGCCTTTCAAACAAACACCGGCAGAAGTGACAGAATGATTGCAACATGAAAGCAGAGGTACAGGCTGAAGGTCAGGCACAGCCCTTAACTGTAAAGCATGAGAAGCTTCTCCTTCACCCCAGCTTCCCCCAGCAATTCCCTTCACAGCAAGCAGGAAACCCCTCTTAGCTTACCTAATGTTTCTGATCAGATACTAGCTTCTTTCCAGTCCCTCTAGCCTTAGTGGCCCAGTTTTACTTGGACTAGAATTAAGTTTACTGTGTTTGAGTGTCACCAGAGAGCTGTGCCATCCATCAGGGTCAGAGGAGGTCTGGAACATGCTGCTTTGCCATGTCCCCTGTTACACTGGTGACCAGTGCCTGGAACACCACCTAGCAAATTGTCACATCCTCTGTCAGCGTGGTTGAAAAGAAAGACGTTCTTTTGTTTGATATGCTCTTACTACTCTTGATTTTAAGGCCTATTAGATTTTAAAAATAATGTTAAGGTATTATTGATGATCACAAAATCAAGCTCCAATAAACTGAAAAGTTAGAACCAAAGTGACATATCACATCTGAATTATGAAGGATGCTTTAGTTGTAATGCATATAGTTAGCAAGACAGGGTTGGGGACAGTGGTCTCTTACTTACACCTGATAGCCTATAGAATTAGGTGCTATTCCTGCCCTGATCACCCAGTCCCTGTGGGACCAGAAGCAAGACACTCAGATGTCTCAGGACTGGCTGCCAGCTGTTCCCCCTGAGCCACAGTGCAGGCATGGAAATACAGCAGCCAGCAATGGGATCTGCACAGTGAATGTGCTCTGAAGGCTTCAGACTATCAAAATGGATCCCAAAAATTAATAGCTACTCTTTCACTTAACCTTCTGCAACTGTGAAAAGGGGAAAGTCATGGCCAGGGAATTAGTGTTTGTAATGTACCAGAGCAGTACATTGAAACTTTAAGCAGTCTGCAGAGCATCATCATACAATGAAAAGAATGTACAGCTCTGGGCAGCTGCTTGTCTGTGTAGCACCATCCTCACTCTCAGTGTGAGGCAGAAGGGGTTCAGTGGAAGAAATATCATATGTGATCCTGTGGTACAGCACAGCCCATGACTGCATGCACAAGGAGAACATATGAAGGTTGCACCTGCAATTCTTGTGTTGCTGAACATGAAGATCACAAGGTTGTGATCTTTGAGCAGATTTTTGTATCTATTATAGAGGCTAAAATTGAGCTTTTTTTGAGTTTGAGTGGGAGATTCTCTATGGATGTCAGTATATATTTGATGAAGCCCATTTTACTCTGTTCTGTAAAATAAATAATCCTAATCCTGCAAGATTTCCTCCTGTTGTGTTCCTTACCTCCTTTAAGATTGTAATTGTCCTCTGAGGTTTTTAGAGTTCTTTTGCAGAACTGCTGCAACAGAGAGAAGAAAACTGTGTAGGACTTGGAGTGGGGAAGCATCACTAATCTGAAATTAGCAGCTGAGCATTTTGGTATGTTATTATTATTTGGTTGATTATCTGCTTTGAGTTCGGGAGCTGCCTTATGCACATTTATCAACCAAACAATACTTCCATGGCTGCCTGACCTTCAAACTGAGCAAAGGTAATATGTGATCTGTTTGGACATTTGTTGCTAAAGTTAGTTGTGCTCTCTTGTTACTGAAATCAGAAGGTTGTTGCAGGAGATTCAACAGAAGACTCTGCAAAGCTTATTGCAGGGAATTGAAATAAATAAAACATCTTGTTTCAGAATGCACACAGATAAGATTAAGCCTTAAATATACTAGAAACCCTTTGTCTTGCAAAGCTAGATCCTGGTGGTGTAGTTGTTAATCAATGTAGTACCATCTTACTGAGCTCTTCTCCTACTCGAGGACATGACTTGCTTATACCTACTTGATGTTGGTATAAGTTAAGTTCAAGAAGGTTTTCCTAGACAAGAAAAGCATGAAATGCAAGGCCAGAAATGGGAGGAAACAAAGGGTACAGTTCAACTGCAGTGATCTTCATGTGGAAAGGGTGCAAGCCTCCTGAAGATAAAAAACAAGAGGAAAAGCAGAGGAAAGGATAAGAACACAAAAGCTGTGAGGCTGTCAAAATGCATCCAAAGCCAGAATCAGCTATTTTGAGTTTAATACATTTTGCAATGTCATAGTTAAGTTTAAATGTGTCCCTCTAAAGCAGAATATGATAAGATGTTGCACTCTGTAGATGACGGAGAGTCTTGTGAGTGTAATGTGGTTTCAAAAAGCCAAGAGAGTTCTGTTTTTTCAACTGACTGCACCCACGTTTACTCTAGCAAAGGTTTTTTTGCTCATTCCTGCTCACTGCGGTGGAAACCTTTGAGATGGGCAGCATCTTTCAAGTGTCTGACAGCCATGTATGACCCTCCCCAGTCATAGTAAGGCTTGTTATACAGCTCATGGCAGCAGGACATTATCGTCTATTGCCCCATGCAGACTATACCCATTATACAACCAATTTATGAGACATGAGTCCTTAGGAAGATTTAATTATGCTTCAGATCTGTTCTGGGACATTTTCAAGGCTCACTCTACTGTGCTCTTCATAAATATGTATTTTTAAAAAATCTGACTTGATAAAAAATATACCATTTGTGTAAGGGACATCATAATGTTAAACACATCATGTATTACACAAATACCAGTAAGATCCAGCTGTATAAAGTAATGCAAGCTGGGCTCTGCATTCCTCAGGAATTAATTTTGGTTGATGGCCATATGGTCACAAATGGATTGTATCAATCTTTCTTAGACTAGTGCTTGTTTTGGAACATCCAGTGGATTTCACAGCAATGGAACACAGTCACACAGAAAGGGCAAAGCAATGACTTCCTTTTGCAAATATCAGCTCTTTGATTATGCAGCTAAATGCCCATCACTCTGAGTGTGTGTTTTCCAGCAGGTAAGCATTGCTGGATCCCACTAGTGCCTGCATACATCTTAGTTGAATGTCCAGTTACAAGAAACAGCTTTAAACAGATTTTTTTCCCGGAATTCTTGGTGTTGCCCACATTTTGGTGTCGTACAAACTTACCTGGAGCAAATAACATCAGAAACTTGTGCAAGAGGCCTTAAGTAATCACCAGAGGGGGAGGGGGGCATTTGGTGTGTTTTTTCTGCAAACAGAGGGGAGCATAATGATTAATCTCAGCTTTGCATTCAGGTTTAAATTGCACCAAAAGACTGGCAAAGAGCATCCTTTCAGTCAGAGTTCTTGCTCTCCTCCTGAAGATGATACCTGTGAGGATCCTCTGTGTGTTCCTGTGCCTCAGCACAGCCTGGGTATGAGTTTGCATAATTGATTATTTTCATGTCTTTCTGTTTTGAATAGTATACATTTATTTAATGTTCATTCATTAGATACATAAATTTTGGCTATTAGCTAGCTTGTAAAATTCAATGCAGACACATATACAGCTTAGTGTAACCACTTCATTGATGAAGTTTAATCAGTAATTGAGTATCCAGCTCTCTATATTTTGCTTAATTTGGTTTTGCTGAATCTGCCTGACTTCAGGAGAAGCAAAGCATGCCCACTATCATGAATTCAAAGATTCATAGGTGATGCTCTAAGTCTTAAACGTAACTGACTGGATGGTAGTGGCTGTAGCCATTCAGAAATTTTCATGTTTATTAAGATGAATTCTACTCTCCTTTAGTCAGTATTTCAGCAGGATTTTCCACCTATAAAAGACACACAATACCTTTATGATGAAAGACACATTTAAAAACATGGATTCTTGTGGCAGCAACATAAGATCAAACTAGAGCTAAGCAAGAATCAAACTTTTGATAAGGACGGACATAAACTTGATTTTTGACTGTGCTAATATAATCTTTCTTTTTTCGCATTGAGGACGCAGTCCATAATCTTATGTTAGATTATTTACATTTCTCTTTGTGATTGGTATTTTTTTCGAAGAAAGGACATGTTTTAACAGATGGCAGAAATTATAGGAAGCAGTTAGGACAAAACAGAAGCAGTCATATTGGAGTTGCCTAAAGGTATTTCTGGATATATGTGTTACTTTTAGGAGGCACTTGGGCCAGATCAAATAATTAATTAATTAAACTACTGTGAATCTCCTGATTTTAATAAAGACATTCCAATTCCCCAGAGTGGTTCTGACCCTGAAGGCTGGGATCACTTTCTCAGCCTCAGAATTAATCATCAATCATAAAAAAAAGTAGTCATTACTATTTCAAGCATTAATTATAATGTTTGAAAAGCACAAAAGGTGCACAAAGGATTCCAGTCAGACCTAATTATATATTAAGCCCTAAATCAGGGCTTTCTTTTATGAAAAAAAGAATAATCTTATGGTCTTTTGCTAAGTGATAACACTGTAAGAATCCTTATTAAGTTTTGGCTTAGAATTAGCTTGTGTAAATCACCTTTTCTTCTCAGGTTTGAAGAAAATCTCTGCATATTTATTTCTCTTCTTTCCATTAGCACAGTGAAATCCATCCATCACTGACACTGTTATTGTAATTGTGTTATTAGCTTTCTTGCTCTCTTTACCAGGCAAAACAGTGCTACAAAGTTGCAGTTACCAACTGTGATTAAAATCAGAAACACTAATGGGACAATTCTTCATATATATTTGTAAGCCAGGTTTGCGTAGACTGAAGGTGGTAAAGTAACAGTAAGAATTTGAGAGTATTGCAGCAAATGGGAATAGAACATAGGATTTTATAAGTATTTGCTTTAATTTAACTGGTTTCAGTGTAATTTCAAGTCAATTTTATGTTTACACACAGCACAAAATATTTCTGTGGAATGATATTGTCATAATATATCCTGAGTATCACTAGCTCTCTACATAGCAGCACTAATTTTAAGAGATGTAAAGCTTTATTCTGACAAAACAAGCAAAGTAAAATCTTACAAGAAATGTTGGGAGTAAAATCCTTGCGCTGTTGATTGTGATGCTTACCGGATGGCTGTGATTGCCACACGTAAGCTGAGTGTTTGAGGACATCAGCATTATGCGTCTGCTCTCTCAACAGCTGTTTAGTTAATCTTGCTTTTGCTTTTCCCCTTTTTCCTCCTGGCAGGCACAAGATGGAGAGAGTACCTTTGAAAAGGTGGGTGCAGGAGTGCGTGGCCCCAGGATTGTGGAGCACATGTCCCAGTCCACCTGCCAGTCTGAGAAGAACTGGCCCATCTGTGCGGACGATGACTGGGTGAGGTCTTAACTCTGGGGTGAATGTGGGGCCTGTCTGTAGGGCGTTCCTGGGCCTCAGCTGGATCAGCAGCTGCATCACTACAATTGATGCCACACAGCCAACACAGGGTTCAGTATTAGGTCTGAGGAGCACAGGTAACACTGCAGGTTGGGGCAGCCTGCAGAGATCTCCTGTGGGCAAGCAAGCAAGCAAGCAAGGAAGGAAGGAAGAAAGAGAAAGAAAAAGGAAGGAAGGAAGGAAGGAAGGAAGGAAGGAAGGAAGGAAGGAAGGAAGGAAGGAAGGAAGGAAGGAAGGAAGGGAAAGGAAAGAAAGAAAGAAAGAGAGAGAGAGAAAGAAAGAAAGAAAGAAAGAGAAAGAAAGAGAAAGAAAGAAAGAAAAAGAAAGAGAAAGAAATAAAAATAAAGAGAAAGAAATAAAAAGAAAGAGAAAGAAAGAGAAAGAAAGAAATGAAGACAGAGGCAGAAGACAAAGAAGGCAGAAGGCAGAAGACAAAGACATTCTGCAGTGCTGCAGAATGAGAAGAGAAAGTAAGCCTGGAAAATATTAAATAAAAGAAGCCTAATCCTAGAAAAACATAAGAACATTTTCTTTTCAGAATTTTGATATTGCCACTTTTGGAGTTCATGAGAGAAAGGCACCAGAAAGGAAGTTGTGACAAAAAGAACAGAAGTAGCTGGAAATCACATACACTTCACTAGTTAATATTTAGGAAGTCAGATTACAAGATGCTCAATAAAAGTTTCATAATGATTCTCTAGATGTTTTTGTATATGACCTATTAATTCCTCTCTTTGTTGCTTCTTGCATCTTAGTCCACTGCTATGCTACGTTTATTTGATGACTTCTTGGCAAAGAGCTTAAGTCTGTAAGAACTTTGCTTTACAATGCTGATTTCTAAAATCCTTGCTCAAACTGGACAACAGGCTTCTTATAGCAGACCTTTAGGAAATATATACATATATATATATATTTTTTTTTTTAAAGCTCACCCATGAGGAACAGAGGAGAGGGGAAATTAAAAGTTTACTTGTTCCTCACCCCACACTTACTGCAGGTTTCTGAGGATGTGCTTCATTGATTCCACTATACAAAAGGTTTACTCTTAGGGATTTTAACACAATTATTTCCCTCTTCCAATTTTAGGGTACCAAATGTCCATCAGGCTGCAGAATGCAAGGACTGATTGATGAAATGGACCAGGATTATAGTCACAGAATAGACAAAATCAAGAAGCAGCTTGCAGATAATCAAAACAACTATAAAAAGTCCAATCAGATAATTGTGGAAACTGTGAATGTACTAAAACCAAACCTGGACAGTGCCCAGCGTGAGTATCTCGCACCTGGTTTTATTATCCATTGATGAATTATTATTTTTTTCTGAATAAGCAATATGTAGTGAAAATACAGTCTGCACTAGACATTATTATCAAGAAAGAGAACAAATATAATAATTGATTCTTACCTAGTTAGTAAAAAGTAATATAATTTTAATCTGATCAGTACTATGAGAAATATGTTCTCAATTATGTGATTTGTTACATATTTTAAAATATGATATGCATTTAGGAAAGAAAATCTCATGCATAGCTGACTGAGGTGTTTCTGTTTCAGAGGTTGATGAGGCTTATGGTCGCTTGTCAGGAGAACTGAGACGGAGAATTGAGACATTAAAGCAGAGAGTTGTCACTCAAGTAAACAGAATTAAAGCTCTGCAGAGCAGCATCCAGGAACAAGTGGTGGAGATGAAGCGCTTAGAGGTAGGTCTCTGCTATGCACTTGCCGTTCTTTCCAGGGCTTAGCTAGAGAAAAGGGATCTATCCATTATGGTGAGCAGTGCTCCAACTAGGAGAAAACATGATGCAATTCTCACAGGAGCTTACTTGCTGAGATAAATCCCCAAATGAGTTGCTTTCTGTCCGTGCTGTCTATTTCTTCTCTGTAGGAACCAGTGTGAGTTCTGTGAGTTCCTAGTTCCATCTGCTGCTTCTGCTCTCAGACAGGCAGCAAGGATGCTCCATCTGTTAATAACTGGTTCTGTATGAGGCATTTCCCCTCCTGTAAGGAGCTGCTGAGCAGTTAGGAGGGGGATGTGCTTTATCCATCCCCAGTGCTACCACTGCTGCCCACAGCCAGGGTTGGCATTAGAACCCATGTTCCCAGGTTGCAGCCAGTTCTTCTGGTGGGAATGCAAGGAGAAGTCCTGGCACTAACAGCAGTTTTGCTCAAAGGTTCATTTTGATTCCTAGATCAGAAATCCACCATTTGGATAATTTGAGGAAGTAATGGTAACCCCAAGACGTCAGGCCTCACAGCAGGGCCTTGACAGCAGGCTCTGGGGCAGGTCCAGTGTCTTCCCCTCTCTTTGGAGATCCCATTTCTGCCCCAATTCCCAGAGAGCATGTCCAACTCTGCAGCATTCCTTCCAAACCTAGGAAGACACCTCTACACCCCAAGAATAAAGGGAGCAGAGATTGGGAACCTGCTACAGTGTTTTTCTCCATGGAACTCATGTGAACTGTGCTATTGCACATGTATTTATAATGGAAATAAAGCTATGATGATATCAAAACTGAACTTTGAAAAAGCTCAGCTGTAGGTAGGAGATACTAGAGCAGCTCTGATCTTTCCTGTGTTCAGTATAGGATGCCCTCACTTGAGAATGTCAGGAAAGCTCCCTAACTAAATTATTTCTCTCTGGTTATGTAGGTGGACATTGATATTAAGATACGAGCTTGCAAAGGAACATGTGCTAGAAGTTTTGATTACAAGGTGGACAAAGAAAGCTACGACAACATCCAGAAGCAACTTGCCCAAGCCAACTCCATCAACTTGCACCCAGAGCTTCAGACAAGCACCTTGAGCACACTGAAAATGAGGCCACTTAAGGACTCTAATATTCCTGATCATTTTAAGCATAAGCCTCTGCCAGAAATGCAAGCTCTGAACATAATAAATAACATCAAGCAGATGGAAGTGGTATTAGAAAGACCAGAAACAGACATGAAACCCTCTCGAGGCGACAGCTCTTATCACACAGCAGAATCAAGGGGGGATGGACCTTCATACACCAGCAAATTAGTTATTCCTACTCATGGGAGAGAAACCCTGGGTCTGGAAGACAAAACCTCCTCCATTGTTCGTAGATGCACCAAAACTGCCACCAAAAAGGTTGTCTCTGGCCCTGATGGCCCTAGAGAAGAAGTAGTTGAGAAAACAGTTTCTTCTGATGGCTCAGACTGCTCCTCTATACATGGAGGGGAAGGGAGCACCTACCGTTTTAGTGGCACAGATGCCTCCCACAAGCTAGAGACGGTATTCCCTGAGCTAGAGTCCTTTTTTACCCCTGACTCTCCATCCACTGCTACTAAGCACGTTAGTGGATCTAGCAGCTTCACAACCAGCAGACGCACCACTGGCACAGGCAGTAGCCACATAGGTACAGGAGCATCCAGTCACTATGGGGCAAAAGACAAATTTGCAGACTTAGGAGAGGAGGAGGAAGATGACTTTGGAGGACTTCACCTTCAGCCATCTGGATTCCCATCTGGCAGTGCAAGTCACTCCAAGGCTGTAGTGACCAGCTCTTCTAGTTTCAACAAGGGAGGCTCCACTTTTGAAACCAAATCACTAAAGACCCGTGAAATACCTGAGCAGATAGGTGGGGTGGAACATGATCAGAGTGCAGAGGATACCCCAGACTTTCAGGCACGCAGCTTCAGATCATCAGGAGTGAAGCGAAGGAGACCCAACACTGGGAAAGGTAGTTATTGAGGTAGTGGAGCTGAACTCTATCCATAACCAAACTGACACATTGATTTTAGATACTGTAGTACAACAGTGTGATGATAAAATGCAAGCACTGTGTCTGTTTGTTGCCACCTCGGAAACAAAAGGGAAATAATTCATTAATATTTGGGTATTAAATAGACAATTCACAGTTTAAGAACTATGTAAACTTTTACTTTCTGAATTATTTTTAATGTTGCCTGTCACTATACATAGTGTAGCCCAAGACATGTTTAACAATTTTCCTCTGACCTATTGGTATTTGGATTCCTCTGAACCTTTTATTAAATTTTGCTGATAACTTCTGTCAAACCAGATCAACTTTTTTTTTTAGACTGTGATGATATCCGCCAGAAACACACTTCTGGTGCCAAAAGTGGCATTTTCAAAATCAAGCCAGCGGGATCCCATAAGGTTTTGTCAGTTTATTGCGATCAAGAGACCACTTTGGGAGGATGGCTATTGATCCAACAGAGAATGGATGGATCAGTGAATTTTAACCGGACCTGGCAAGACTACAAGAGAGGTTTCGGCAGCGTGGATGGCAGAGGGCGAGGAGAGCTTTGGCTGGGCAATGAAAACATACACTTGCTGACTCAGAATGACACTCTCCTTCGGGTGGAGTTAGAGGACTGGGATGGAAATTCTGTGCACGCAGAGTATCTCGTACAGGTAGGGTCTGAAGCAGAAGGGTACACCCTTGCCGTGTCCTCCTATGAGGGGACCGCCGGGGATGCTCTGATCGCCGGCTGGCTGGAAGAGGGCACCGAGTACACATCCCATGCCCAGATGAAGTTCAGCACCTTCGACCGGGACCAGGACCACTGGGAGGAGAACTGTGCAGAGATGTATGGGGGTGGCTGGTGGTACAACAGCTGCCAGGCTGCCAACCTCAATGGCATTTATTACCTGGGGGGCCACTATGACCCCAGGTACAATGTTCCCTATGAGATTGAAAATGGCGTAGTCTGGCTGCCATTTAAAGCCTCTGACTATTCCCTCAAAACTGTTAGAATGAAAATCAGGCCCATAGAAACCCTGTAGAAAGACAGGCCTTTACAACTACAAGTTGAAAAGATTTTTTTTGTATATATATGATGTACCTTTACTCTGTGAATTTGAAGGCAACTGGGCACATCTGCAGATTAAAAAATAAACAATGATTAATTATCAACAAAGGAGTTTTTTGATCTTCTTTTTAACTGACAAGGAAATATTTATTAAAAAACCCTTTTAATATGAATTTTGTCTGTGTCTTTGACTATGGCTTGGTCCATGTCTGTGTCTTTGGCAGTTCACACCTTGACTTGAGATAAAAATATTTTTAATTTGAATTATTTACTTTGTTTAGGAGTGTTAAAGAAGTAAAAATTTAGAAGTATGTTCACAATGAAATCCTGCCTCAATTGACATGAACTGTCAAAGTCTGACCAAGTTCAGCTTTCCCTCTCTCATTTCCACAGGACAGGAGTGGGAGTCAGTTCTCAAGGCACTGAGGGTCGTTTGCGCTCTCGCTTTTGCCACACACCTAACATGGAGTATGCTTTGATAAATGATGCATTCATTTTAGGACTGAGTTTTAAGGATCTTCTAAGCTCTGATTTTATAAATATGGACATAGACCTTCCACTCCCTTGAAGAGTCCTAGGTAGCTTACCTTGCATACTTGTAGCTTCAAAATAAGACAATTCCATGATAACTCATCGAAATGCAACTCCCAGAACAGGCTATTATTTTCTAGCAATCACTAAAAGGTTATGACTCTAACCAGAATAAGCAAGATGAGGAGCCACCTAAATGTTTCTTGGCATGTGTGCCAAGCAAGAATTCTTCTACAGATAAGGGGTTTAAATCAGTTTGCTAGCAGTGTGTGGTAAGGGTCATTTAGAAAAAAGCTGGCTGCATGAAATACCAGTTATATTGGTTACACAATTATAGAAGAACACATTGTATTTACCTTTACACCTTATGGCATAAAATTACACAAGTATTTACACTGTTTAATATTTCTGTGCTTCTAGAAACAAGCATGAGCAAACTTCCTTGCCTCTAATCTCACTGACATATTGCATACCATTTAACAAGGTCATCAAATACTGGCAAAGCAGCTCACTTGTAGCCTTTTTTTCAGTGCTTCTCAAATACAGCCACTGTCTAACCTTTTTGGAAAGATTGCTGAAGAGCAAACATATCTTTACAGTGTCTGTGCTTTTGGAAAATGGGTTTCTGCCTTACACCTTGCGTTTCTGTTCTTTAGCCTCAGTGGAAGCGTGCCTGTGGGGATGCTGAACATTTGTACTTCTATAGTGAGAGGCTGCCATTGTGTCTCCTTCTTGTCCTCCTGGGCTTCAAAGATTAAATAAACACTAGAGGTCGCAGATGGGATCCATTCACCCCTAGTGATCCAGGTCCCTTTCTTTGTGGAGGAAGGCAGACCCCTTTGAGAGACGTTCATCTTGTCTACCGGGGCTAGGAAGTTTTTTCTTCGTCTGCTCAAAGGAGCATACACCACTAGCTTTGATGAAATACCCAACCTCCACCTAGTCTCTGATATGACATCATTTCCTCTAGTCCCACAATGGTAGTCCCACAACGGTGATGGTGTGAAAGATGTGTGAAAACACATATATGAAACAGATCCCAGAAAAGGGCATATTTTATCCAGCAACAGGATTTGAGCTCAGAGACTGGTGAGCTACTCATTTAGTTCAATACTCTTTTCACTTTATTCCTTGTCAACTTGTTACACAGGTAGTTACTGTTATTTGTACAACATAAAAGAAAATAACTGTCTCTTATTTAGTGGAATGTGTTTGCTTGCTTCTCCCCAGATTATGCAAAAATACTTAGGAATAAAATGAAGAATACTTTCGTTTTAAGACTTTAATTAATTTTTAGAAAACATTTTAAAATAATCCTCTCCCTATTTAAAAGAGATACAAAAGACCTTTGTAAAAGAGTGAAATGATATTTTTATTTTATCTGTGTTATTCTGTCTTGTGAACAAATGAAAAATGGAAAAAATACACTTGTGAGTTATTTTCATTGAACAGATTTTGGTTTACATTTGACATAGCTTTTCACTTTAGGTCACAATATGGTTGTACATACATACTTGGTTCTCATAGGTAAAGACAAACTTGAGTACCATGCTAAAAAGATAACCATGTACAAATACTAAAAGAAAATCCCTGATTCTGTACGTGTTGATAATGGTTATTGTGGAAAGTATGGCCGGATTTTCATGCTCATCTTCTTCATTGAGTACCATGACCCTTTCCAGTTCATCCATACAACACCATCATCTGTGCCATGTTTTGCCATATCCCAGCTGTAGGTCCCTCCCCAGTAGTATCTGCCATTGGGGTTGGCTGAGTGGCAGCGGTTGTACCACCATCCACCACCATCTTCTTTGGAGCACTGTTTTCTTGGATCTGCAGTTAACCTAATGAGGGAACAAAGAAGAGTTGAGAGTGACATCTGTAATAAAGGCAAACAGATCAACAGAGTACATATACCTGCCCATATACTGAAATTTTCAAACCACAGAAAACTGCTTAAGTCCTCTCTGAACTTTTTATAGAAGATTGACCATCACAAGAGTGTGCTACACAGTGCACTCAAAAGGTAAAGCAGCTAAGAAAAACAAGTCAAACTTTAGTTTCTCCTTTTTGGGAATGTCAGTTTACTGATTGATAACTACAATTACTTGCAGTTCACAACAATAATTACAATATCAATGAAATTTAAAGATAGAAAACAATGAGAAATTTATGTCTTCCCCAACCTAAACAATTCCTTTATTCATGAATACGTAATCAGGTATTACGCAGAGTTTAGAGATACAGTGCTCAATTAGGTACTTTACAACTGAACTCCTGTCTTCTGAGTAGGCAGGACAGTGTTTTTTAAATGCACATGCTCCCTGTCTCTTTCTTCAGTTACTGGAGTGACTACCAATATTCCTACTTAGTGTCCTCAGCACTGCTGCTATCAGTCTCTGACAATGAATATATTTTGTCCAGATTTGCTGCTTTGTCTACGGTAAGTCATTCGTGGAATCAAAAAAAATCAGCATGCCTGCTTCTTACTTGGCTGTGGAGTGTCACTAACCTAATATATAGTTTTACCTGTCCTTGGCTATGCCAAGAGAACTGTATGGACATTTGGCTGGTAACTTGCAGGGGTAAAACATATTTTGACCTACCATGAAATGCTGTGAAAACTAACGGCAAATTACAGAAATATTCTATACCCAGCTCTATTTTTATTTTCAATATCTAGTGCAAGTACATACCATCCATCATTGTCTCTGTCATAAGTACTGAAGTACATGCCATTGTGAATTGTCATTGTCCTGTTTTCTCCATGCACTTGTGAAGCTCCTTCCATCAGCGCGTTGCCTGCAGTGCCTTTGTAGTTACTGACTGAAAGTTGATACTTGTTTCCTTCATTCTGTATGGTGAAACCTCCATAATGGGCCGATACTTTATCACCATTCCAGTCCTCCATTTCGATTAAAACTTCAGTGGGCCCTATTTTGGTAAGCTGACTGATCTTGTCATTTCCAAGCCAATATTCACCTGAGAAGCAACAAGTGAGAGCTCTGTGAAACAGACTTCTCAATATACTTCAAGGCAACTTTATTATTTGCCTATAGGTCTGCTGGAGTGGATTAGTTATTTAAAAAAAATCTAAGAGCTTCAAAAAATAGGAGAAAACAGTTCCAGTAAGAACAGCTTTTTGCATTTCATAGTCAGTGTTTTACCTGGTGTATCACAGTAGTTCTTCCCTCCACTCTTTGCAACATTTCCAAATCCTTTCCTGTATTGATCCCATCCTCTTCCAAAATTAACGCTGCCATCCTGGCGGTTCTGAATCAAAGTCCAGCCTTCAGGAGCAAGAGTATTAAGATTAAATTACCCGTACAAAAGGAACATCAAACATTAAGGCATACCCTTTCAACTTCATCTCAGGACAGGAGGAGCATATGGCTTCCTTGCAGCAGGTCCTTCAGTGGTTTTGAGCTCAGCTTTGGCACTTTTGCTAGCATTTAAGCAGCACTTCACTTCATAAGGAAAGGTGGGAAAAGCAGAACTTGAAGGACTGCCCTGGTCTTTTGTCTAGAGCATAGTAGCAGCATAAGAAATGAGCCAGGCTGTCCTTGTCTGCCCACCTATTCATTGTCCATTCTTGTCACGATGTGTACATAATTTATTTCCAGTTTCATTATAGAAGTATCCTACTGTGCATCAGCAAATGACCTCAACAAGACTCTATTGAATGAGTCAATCATATTAAATTCTCAAGTAATTACAAAAGGTATAAGTCTATATTTCTTTGTAAGAAATGCAAATTTTAATATAATTTTTGGTAGCATTTATATTCATTAATATTATAACAACATAGTTATTTCACACTTACCTCCATTATCTGTTTCCATGTCACAGTATACTCTGTATGGCTTGGCAAAAGGATCTGGCTGGATGAGGTACATTTCAGATGTCTCGCCTCCCTTTCTGATGATATCCTCACATTCTACAAGAATAAACCAGACACTATTACTGAATGACCTGTGAGCTTCTTCAACAGTCTTCTTATCCTTTAGTTTGCTGTTATAAGAGAACAGTTTTAAATATACATATATATACATATAATTCTACTTTTTAATTTTAATTTCTGCAATTGAAGTGAAAAAATCAGGGAAGAAAGAATTATGCACCTGCATTATTCAGCTTTTCCAAATAGAAATTTCTGAAACTTCAAACTAAGTGATGGAAGACTGTATACCTTACATTGACTTCTTGAACTAGACAAGCTTGTGAAAGAAGAACCTTTCTCGACTGAATAAAAATCAAGAGTACAACTATGATAGTCACAAATGTATTACCTCCACCTCACGAAGACTCTGAAGCACTTATTTCTTTAAAATGCTACTGGCCACTTACAAAGACTGATAGTGGATAAGAACTTTGTTCTGACTAGTATAGTGATCCATAAAAGATTTTTTTTTCATCTAGGATTACTTTTCATCTTTCCTGATACCTTAATCAATTGCATGGGCTTCAGAGTCATGTTCAAACCAACTGAATTTGCACAGTGACATAAACAGGAGAAAAGATGTCATTATAGTTAAATGAGTACCTTTGCCTGAAACCACAGGAATATTACAGGAAGCAACACACGGGGAACGGCAGTAGTCCACCTGGGTTGCAATGGCATTTTCCAGTTTTTGTATCTTCTTATGTAAAGAATCCACAACTGCACGAAGGACCCTGAGGCTAGATGGGATGTTATTGTCCAGATTCTCCTTAATATAATTATATTGCAAATCCAGTTCTGTGTTGTACTGAGAAAGTAAATCATCGTTGTCTAGAAAATCAAAGAGATGAAAAGCAGATTAGTTATCAACATGTTTTCCTGTTAGGAAAGGATGAAGAGCAACTTGTAACCACAATTTGAGATGCCACTTCTTTCCTTAGCAGGAAGGAAGGATAGGCATTCCCTTTGCTTACTTTTGTACAGTGTGCAAAAACTATGCAGCTATTCTCAGGAAAGTGGTACATGTGTACTGTTGTTTCTTTGCTAGCTAATAGATTTATCAGTGGTGCTATACTCTGTCAAAGAGCAATAATTTGCTTCTTCATGGAGAGACATGATGCCAGTCCAGAGGCTGGTCATAAATGGATTGGATGGACATATGAAAACAGGTAAGGGGGAACATGTGAATCATGTACAATTAGAAGCTTCATATGAACCTTGCCTTATTATAAGATCCATTCCTTTTCCTCTCTCAGAGGATTTTTTTTAAGATTTAAGAGGACATGGCTACGGAACCCTGCTTTGCTAGATATTCCACTGTACGTTTAATTTTTTTAAGAAGTTCCACTAACAAGTAACTGTAGGAATACCAATAAAACTACAATATCATTTACACTAGTAATTCATAGAATAGCATACCTTTTCTTTGTTTTTGCCTCTTTACCAGTTTATCATCAAGAACGGTCACATATTCGTAGAAAGTTGAGGAGCTCTCAGACAGTGTGTTCACTTTATCTTTTAGATCACGGACAACTGCTTTCACAGTTTTTTCCTGTTTCAACAGTGTAGTTCGCAGCTCACATCCAGTTGGACACAGCACACCCTTAAGAGAAGAAAAAAGGGCTGTGAATAGAAGTCAAGATTAAAAAGTTCTAGTCCCATCAGTGAACAACCATACCTTTGAACACACTGAAGAGTTTGTAATGTGAGACCAGATATTTAAGCATCTACATAAAGAATCAAGAAATCTGAGTTCTACAAAGAAGTTGTACTCTGAATGTTGGGAAGGAAACCTGAGTCCCTCAGGAAGACTTTTGTTGAATGAAGCTTTTGAGAAACGCCCTCTCTCTTCACGTGTTTTTGGTGGACTATCTGATTTTCATTTTCCTGCACTGTTAAATATTCATCGTGTTAAGCCACCTCAACTATGATTAAAGCCTGTTAGGAACTACCTGGTGCCTGTGCATGTTAAAACCTACCCCTTTCCTCTTACTAGCCTCAGAGAGTCAGCCACATTTTCTTCACATTATTGTAGGTATCTCTCATGAAATTACCATATAATTAATTTAAAAATTATCACTTCAAGAAGTTGAGCACCATTGCTTCTACAACAAGTGCTGCACCAGCAGGGACAGCAGTGTTTTAAAAAGAGATGGGAAATTCTGACATCCTGTGAGAACCAAAATACTCAGGCAGCATGGGATTCTCCCACAACCATGTGTTCATTAAGCTTTAATAGACTTTAATTGTTGGCAACTTCCACACACAAACTTGCTCTCAGGCACTAAGATGCCTCTCAGCACTGTTAACAGCTTGCATTTTCCAGCAGGGATCTCAGCAGGGACAGTGTGATAGACTGCTGCAAGGCAGCAAGGGGTGTGCTGGATCTCAGCATGCTCATACACTCTCCTGTAAGAGTTGCAGCAGTGCTACTAAGGGTAGACTAGACTTATATTTTGAAACTAATTTTAAGAAAGACATGGAAGGTCAGGGGTTTTTTGGTTCCTAGGGTTCCTTAAAATTATCTGAAATTGAATCCAGCACTTCTGCAGGAGTTTTTCCTGTCCTTAATAGTTACCTATGCAAAACGAGGTGGAAAACACAGGCTAACACACAGATACTTCCTTTCTTCATTTACAGTTCAACACTCATCTCCCCATTTTTGCTGTAGGCTGACTCTGAGACTAATCCCAGGGACTCTGACACATTACTCCTCTGAATGCTGTCCTAGCAAAACCAAGCAAAGTGAAGAAAAGTTGGACTTCTTTAAATGAACAACCACCCCTTACGTGGCAAAGAAAACTCTGTGTTGGGTGTGCTAGAAGAAAAGGACAGCACATCACCAGCTGTCTCAACAGGCAGACACCCACCAGCTCCTCCAGAGCATGCTTGCAGCCTCCAGCATCAGGATAGACGATCCGTTCTTTCTTGTCCGCTGTCTTCCCGCGCTTTGGGGGCCGGGGCCGGTATCCGGCACCGCTGATGGGAGGCGCCACAGGCCGGAGCGTGGGGGCCATTTCCCGCCTTTTGTCCAGAGGTCGGTGGCCTCGGACGTCGACCACAGGGCTGTCATCCTGCAAAGCCAAGGAGAGAAGAACCTCTCTGAGCCCGGGATTGCTATTGCAAAATGCGACGCACAGGGTGGAGGCACCTATTCAGCACTCTAGTACTTTAAACAGCGAGGGAAACATGGACTGGAGCAAAAAGGGCCGTGATGAAAAGTATTATACTGACGTTATGTAAAAGTCATTCCTATCCCCTCCTTTGTAAGACTAGTCACACTCCTCCTATGTGGATATAGGTAAACTAAAAAGTCTTTAAACCAATGTAAAACAATATTTCAATAGCCAATTTTGACCAAGGCATAAATTTTATATGGTTCAGAGCCCCTAAGCACCATGAAACTTGAAGGAGTAGGATAAAAAAAACCAAAAAGTAATTATACATCCTTGTGGCTAAGAAGCATATTCTACAGCAGATTATCAGTGTCCCAGTTTTTTGGGGGGCTAAAGGAATATTTGTAAGGTCTCAGAAAATCAGGCCACAGTCAAATACATCATCAGGTGTCAGGTCACATACCAGCTGTTAACTGATGAAATTAGGAAAAATATTTAATAACATCTCTCAGAGTTTTTAGAGCTTCCTCTAAAGCATACATTCCCCAGATCTGCCAGAAATGGGAAAGTCTAAGAGGCTGATCAAAGAAAAATGGGCCCAGATCCTAACCTCTTGCTCAAACTAAACCATTTGAGTTAATGGTTGTTTGAACTACTGAATCAAAACCTATGGCCATCTTCAATCCCAACAAGACTTAGCTACAAATAACAAACATTTGTAACGATCCAGCATCAGAAGATTCAAATAGTTTCAAAAATAAACAACATACAAAATGCAGACTTGTTGAAAATGATTTAACACATTAATGTTACCACTAGTCAACATACAGACACAAATGCTTAGATTGTGTAACAGAAAATCTAATTATCCCAACCTATTTAATTTTTGCAGGGATTTTCAAATTATATAAAAAATGTATGGAAATTCTAAATTGTGTTTCCCACTAAAGTATTTTACTAAAAACAACAACAACAAAAAAAGATTAAACCATTATTTTAGATTGATTCTCATTGCATCCCCTTCTGTTTACCAATTGTTACGTCTCGTTTTCCAACATAAAGCTACACAAACAGTTTGTTTGGTTATGTTTTCTTTCAATGTCTACTGAATCTGTAGAAAAGTTTTTACTGTCTTTGATTAATGGACAGAATTAATTACACATTTCTACTCATTTATACCTATTACTAATTGCCTGTTACATTATATGTCAACATTGCTAGGTCAATATCCTTAAATAAATGTAGTTAAATAATTAATCTTACCACCAAACATTCTTCATTCCCTATGGAAAAAAAAAAAACAACAGGAAGAAAGTATCTCCAAACTAATAAAATAACTGCTGTGCAGTTGCACATACAAAGGTTATTTTTTGAACACTTCAAGCGGAAAAAGAACATGCACTTTTCCCACAACTTCTAATTTAGCTAATTCACATAACCTAAGTCATGCATGCAATTAAATGAAATTAAATTAATTCTTAATTACTAATCAATATCAGTATTACAACCTCTTCGTCATAGTCAAGAGAGCCCTGGGATTTAACAGAGGCAACACAGAGCAGGAACAGCAGGAGCAGTTTCATGGTGCTGGCTTGCTTGATCAGCTCAGTGTTCTTCTCTCACCATCAGCTCTGACAGGGAGAGGTCTCCTCTGTTCCTATATATATAGGCAGCAACACTAATTTCCAGCCTCACAGTGATAGGATCAACCCTTCTGAGCAATCACAGTTTCCCTGTTAATATTCAACCTTGCTCTTCACTGTGTGCCTGAATACATCTGTTGTTGAGCAATTTCTCTGGACAACTCTTATCTATATGTCCCAGAGACCTCTGTTGATGCTGGAATCAAATACATGTTCAAATCCTTAAAAGTACCTCCTGCTCAGATGACACAAGGTTACCATTTTCTCAAAAATCACAAGTATTTTAAAACAGCTGAAAAGATGAACACCTAAACAAACAAAAAAAAAATCATTAGATGTCACATTGTGATGGCTCCTTTTTTTCTCTCTGCTGAAAATGTGAAGGTTTCAGATATATTAAATTTGAAGACAATTCACGTAATACAGATTACCGCATTTTTCTATATAGTTCTTTCTGATGATGCCTCATAGGTATGCAAATCTTTAGGTCTTTTTACATAAAAGTAAAAAAAAAAAGTATATTATATTGATTACATTAATAATTTTTTAATCCAAGCAATGTTTTGATCTATTAAAGATTAGATGAATGTTGTAAACATAAGGCAATATTATTGCATTATCATAGTCTTGCAGTATTGTAAATGAACTTAAAATAATTAAATTTTACATATTAATTTGCTGGTTTCCTTTTTTAACAGAAAAAAATTAAATACTTTAAATAATCTTTTAAGAGAATACAGCATGAAGCTACTTGAAATCATAATGGAATACTCAAATATGCTTTCTGATATTTTATAAGAGGTTGCACATCACTGCTCCCATAATGGCAGAGTTTTAACATTTTACTGTGTTTACATCCTGGGATTTTCTCATGCATTAGAAATGTTCATAATGCACTGAATTAAATAAAATGTGGCAAGTGAGAGCCAGCACAATTCTGAAGTCATTCATAATGATGTCTGAAGCCATGAAGGGATGCAAACTGTGGTCTGAGCTTCCATTTCAAAGACTAACTTGATGGAGGGGAAGATTTTATGGGAAGCAAAAATAAGAACAGCTGAAATTCCTTGGTTTAGGCCTTTTTCCTGTATTCATGGTTTTGTCACAATTCTAGTAAACTACGGAGATTCACAAAATATGAAAAATGTTTAACCTGACTGGTTTAATTATTAAACAGTTTGGACCAAAATCAGCCATGGCTCAAGGAACTAAAACTCCACTGAATTTGATCTCTTGCATGAGAACATCACCAACACTATTAGATTTGGAAGAACACAAACTTCTCCTTACAGACATTAAAGAAATCTGTCTAAGGCCAAAAACTGACACCATTAACACGTTATTTCCACTTATGGATGCTAGCCAAGATGTTATCGTTGATTCTGGGCATCTCCTAATTTTTAATACAGTTTTGCCTCCATGTATCTCTGAGGGAAGTTCAGCCACCCTCACATTACATATATGGAAGGGACACAGTCATCTTGAACCCTTGCCCAGGTCTTATGAGCAGCTTGCAGTACACTGGAACTAAAACTAGGTCTCACTAGTCCTGAGCTAGAAACTTAAATTATCCCCTCTCAGTTCACACAAATCTTAATTAAATATATGATATCTCTGCTAAATTTGTTTTGAAACCGCCAGCGTGTTCTGCAGTAACTTATGTTGTCCTCCTTCAGGCATTAAGCCCTCTTGGGCTTGCAGTGAAGAGCCCTGGCTGTGTCTGTGCAGAGGCTGTGGGAGCCTGGATGATGGGTTGGTGCCAGAGCCCCCAAGCCAGCTGCAGAGTCCCAGTACGGGAAACCCCCAGGCATATTCTGCCTTCAGAGGGGATATCCTCTTTGAAACCCAGCCTTTGACCCTCCCAACTCCAGTACTATTCATTGGCTTCCCCAGAGAGTTGGGTGGTTGTGTCTCCCTGAGGATTCTCCGTGAACAACACGTGCATGTCGCACCACGGCAGGTTGGCGGCTATGTGCCAAATGACCAGGTGCCCCGGGGCAGGGACCGTGTGACTGCCTGTCTGGTAAGCAAGGGCCTTGTCTGCACTGCAAATGTGCCTGGAGACTTTTATCAGCAAATTTGGAATGGCATACGGAGGATTCTATGCAGGCAAACATACATATATACAGAAAAACATTTTGGCAGCAGAAATGAACCAAGGTGCTAATGGAGGTTATGAGATGTGATTTTTCTCTCATACTTGCAACCATTACAGTCAGGCTGACACTTTATATAGATAGAATGAAGCCTTATGAAGAACCAAAGCTATGGCTTAAACTTCTTCTAAAAATGGTATCAAATAAGCTTTCTCTTCAAAAGAGAACAACCTGTCTTTTTTCTGTCATACTCCCTCCTCCAACTGACGTGGTTATTGAGAAGGTGTTCCCAGGGTTAATGTGGCAGTGATACCACGATACACCTGCTAGACACTGCAATAATACGACACGGACCCAGTGGCGTTCCAGGACACCCCTTTGTACAGTATTTTTGTACTAAAAAGGCACTTACTGGCAGAGGCGTGTGTGTGCTTTGAGGAATGACTGTTTGCTCGCTGCCCCCGTGTTTGTTGTGGCAGCCAGTGACGCAACCCTCTTTACACAAACCCCCATCCCCAGGCAAGTCGTGGTCACCAGATCACAGCTCTTCAGAGCTGCATGTATCCCCGGAGGAGGTCTTGGGGAACAGAACCTTCTTGGCTTACAATAAGCTAGTGTTTAAATTTAAAAATAGCTGTTGATTTAGAAATGTCCTTTTAAACAACTAGTGTTGTAATAGTGTCATCTTATGAAAAGAATATAGTAAACTTAAACGTTCATCTCTGCTGAGATGAACATCCTTTTTTCTTATTTGCTTTTACTGGTAGCAAATATTACTTCAAAGGTTTCTCGTAAATGATAATTAATGCTACCTTCGTGTTCTGGGAGCAAGCAATTTCTAAAACATTAATGAGTGGGACTATTCACTTTGGCCTTCATACAACACTAAATGTTCATGCAACTTACTAGTCACTTTCTAAGAAATAGTGCTTATAAAAAAGTACATAGCTTGCTATTTCCAGAGTTGCAGCTGCAGCTGACATGGAGAAGAGAGAACACATGAAGAAGCCACATATAACAAAGAAAATTAATGAAATGCAATTTTTTATTAATATTATTGATATGATTTATTGAAGTTCCAGGACTAAACTTCACCTTGGGTTAAACCTTCTAGAGAAAAATAATTAAATTTGTCCTCTGATTAGATTCTGAAATCTCCGAAAAGATTCATTTGTCCTCTGAATTTCTAAAGCATTACAAGGAAATCAGCCAACAAATTCAGATTGTAAATTTCTGAGGGGAATGTTTACTTGTAACAAAAATGAGAACAACTACAGCAACTACAGGGCCATGTGAATACTACTAATAATAGTAACAAAAAGCACAGACAAGTTTTCTTGCTAAATATAATTTCTTTTTAATTTTGCTACAAGAGTATGTATTTCAAAACTGGTTTCCCTTTAAAAGGCAGTAAAAATAAGTCTAATTTATTTCAACAGAAAATAGGAAGGAAACAACTCCGTATGTTGCCAGAGATTAGCCTTTAAACCATTTCTACACATCAAATCTGCCAGTCAACTGAGTGATCAGCAGGCACATGCTATTCTGTGTGTAAACTTGTAAAAAAAAAAAAAAAAGACAAACCTGTTTGAAATCCCTTGGCCCCCCCAATCTCCCTTCAAATGTTGTGTATCTTCAATCTAACCTCACCAGCACAAGAGGACATAGGATACTTGCCCCATTTTGACACACTGCCCTATGGAGTTTGCACTCTAGGTTGCGCTTTAAGCAAAGGCAGACAATGCTCCTCCTTGTCAAGGTGCTCTGCTGGCCTGTAAAGGAAGCTCTGAAATCCAACAGGGATTGCCAGCATCACCAGAGGGACTACCAAGACAGGTTGTCATGTTAAACATGAAACCTGGCTTCCTTGGCTTGAAACTGAGCTGGCAACAGTTCTCCACCGTTAGTGACACACTGTAATTGGCACCTCTATCTAGACCAGGAACTGGGGGTCAAATGGGAGCATGTTTCTATCCCTGTATCCTAAATAACTAAATATAAACCACCAGTGCAGCCATCAGAAATGACCCAGCAACTGCAGAAAAGACAATGTTTATGTCAAGCAGGCAATTCGTATGGCAGAAGTAATCCCAGGCTAATGCTGTCCTTAGGCTAATAATGAGGACAGGTTTGACCCAACTGATGTTGCACTGGATCACTTTTACCCCAGAGCAGTTTGAAAACTTCTCACAGCTCAGGCATGCAGGCAGAAAGGCAGAGTAAGTGGCTGGTTTAGTGCTAGAGAGCACCACGATGGTGTGGCTGCAAAAGATGGGCCTGCCAAATCCCAGCTACGGCTAAGGAGGACAAGGCTTCCTGAAATTAAGAGCAGATGAGTATATGTGAAGAAAGTAGGTGCCTATTTGAAATTTGCACAGACGCATTTGGTTCTTCTGCTTATCAAGGGAAGTGAAAACTCAGGAGGAGTACCAGGGTACATTTGGAAAAGAACTACAGCATCTGCCCTTTCACAACCAACACTTTGCCATAAGATGCAGAGGAGGTTGCCGGCTCGTTCACACGCTTCACTCTCCGTCGAAATGAGGTCTTGTGAACCCAAAGACACTTTTCCCGAAAGGCCGGCTATAATGGCTAACATCCAGTATCACTGCGGATCCAAACTGTGCGGCTTTATCCTTGAGAACTCACGAAGAAAACAATGCTTAAACGCTGTAGCTGCACGACCCAAAAGAGTTGCAAAAGCCGAGAATTTCTGCAAAATGGGACTGACCAGAGCAAATTCAGTCCCTCGGGGCAGGGAGGCAGCTCAGGCGGCACCGGCGGCGGCGCCGGCCCTCTCCCGAAGCGGAACATCGCCCTCTCCCGGCGCTGCCCGGCCCCGCAGCGCTCCCGCCGCCGCCGGGCACCCGGAGCCACGGCGTGGCTCAGGTGGGCAGGGACCACAGAGGGACAAAGGGTCACACCTCCCTGCTCAGGCAGGCTCATCCCACAGCACCTGGCACAGGATTGTGTCCACATGGTCCTGCAGTATCTCCAGCGAGGGAGACTCCACACCCTCTCTGGGCAAGCTTTTCCAGTGCACTGGCACCCGCTCAATAAAAAAGTTCGTCTTCACGTTCAGGTGGAACTTCCTGTGCATCGGTTTCTGCCCGTTGCCTCTTGTCCTATTGCTTGGCACTACCCAGCAGAGCCTCTCCTCCTTCAGAGACTTACGTCCATTAGGGATGCTACCAGGAGGGAGCATCCATTAGGGAGGTTACTCGAACCGCCGGTTCCGGCAACGCCAGTGGGGCTCGAACCCGCAACCCCCAATATTCCGAAGGGAGGGGTTGCCATAAGCCCCGCCCTCTCTAGCACGTCCGCGGGCCTCGCCGTTTCCATGCGTCACTTCCGGTGCGGCGCGGGCAGGCGCCGGAAGCGGCTCCGTAGCGGTCGCGGCGGGGGGAGTTCGGCGGCGCCATGGCGGAGGTGAGGGCCGGGGGGAGCCGCGCACCCATCTTGTCCTGTCCCTTAAGGCGCCCCGGGCGAGACCAGGGAGGGGGGCTGAGTCAGTGGGTCGGGTTGGGTCGGGTCGGGCCCGGCCCGTGCGGAGGCCGGGCGGGAGAAGAGCCGTCCCGCACTCGCCACCCTCACTGTCCCCTGAGTGGGAAAGGCCGCTGTGGGGGTGGACCGTGGCGGCCCCTCCAGCTGTGCAGCCCCCGCCCCGTCCGGCCCGTGAACAGCGAGGTGTGCGCAGCACACAGAGGGTTCGGGTCATCAGACCGTGCGTGTGTGATGCAGGACCCGCGGGCTGCGGGTTTGCTTTGCCAGACTTGTGCCGTCTGCGGAATTGGTGCTGGGGGGCATCAGGCACAGCATCGCCAGCCAGGCAAGGGAGGGGATTGTCCAGCTCTGCTCTGCACTGGGGCGGCCTCACCTCGATTTCAGGGTGCAGTTTTGGGCACCATAATATGTAAAGGTATAAAGAAAATGAAGATGAACGGTCTAGAGGGGACACTTTATGAGGAGTAGCTGAGGTCACCTTGCCATTTTCGGTCTGGAGAAGAGAGTGAGGGGAAACTTCATTGCAGTTTGCAGCTGCCTCATGAGAAGAAGTAGAACAGCAGGCACTGATCTCTTCTCTGGGGTGACCTGTGACAGGACTCGAGGGAATGGCATGAATTTGTGTCAGGGCAGGTTTAGGCTGGATATTAAAAAAAGATTCTTCACCTGGAGGGTGGTTGGGCGCTGGAACAGGCTCCCCAGGGAAGCTGTCACAGCACCAGGCCTGAGAGAGTTCAAGAAGAGTTTGGACAATACTCTTGGGCACATGGTGTGACTCTTGGGGTGTCCTTTTCAGGGGCAGGAGTTGGACTTCATGATCCTTGTTGTCCCTTCCAACCAAGCTTATTCTGTGATTGTGAGGAGGTGATGCTGTGATGTTCAACCTGCAGAGCGTTACTAACTCTGTTAGCCCATCAGGGACACCACAGCTTTTTGTGAGGACTGGGGAGTGCAGCTGTGGAGAAGGCCACTGGTTTGATAGGCTGTGGGGTGAATATCATGCACTTCTAAAAGCGCGTGGTGTTGCCAGGACTAGAAGGAGGTGCAACAGCTGCTGCCCCCAACAATACTGTGAGCTGGTTTGTTGCAGAAAAACATCAGTCAAAAATTACTTGCAGAAGCTTCTTCCCTATTGGGGAGGCATTGTGTTACCTGCTACTCCTTTTGTGATGTTGTTAAGTGGTAATTAGCCATGTTAACATGAAATGGTTCTGTGCACAGACACTCGTGGTTGCCCTTATTCTCTTTTTGATGGAAGTGAAAGAAAATTTGCAGGTTTTTTTTTTTTTTTCAGAATTGATTGCTTTATTGTCTACATATAAAAACAAAACTGGAAAGGATGAGGGAAAAAAGCTTGTGTACTTACGGGTTTGTCATGTAGATACCAGTGCAGAAAGTTTGATCAGAGTTTTTGGCTTGCTTTTCAAAGTCTTGTAAGTTTTCAAGGAATAGAATACAATTTTGAATAAACACTGAAGTAAAACAGTTAACAGATAAGTTTAATTTTTTAGCTTCCAAGAAGGTTAGTGTCTTCTGTGAGCTGAATAGTTGCATGTCATGTAGCAGAACTGAGTTCTGAAATTGCTGCTCCGTTCAATTTGTTTCAGTTTTCAGTTTTTCATTTAAATATGTTTCAAACATACTGAAGTATTGTCTTCTTTATTTTAGGAAGTCCAAAAGCATTCTGTGCACACACTTGTGTTCAGGTCTCTGAAGAGAACCCATGACATGTTTGTAGCTGATAATGCCAAGCCTATCCCATTAGATGAAGAAAGGTAAGTGCTGCTGCACACAGTGAAGTTTTAAACTCTGTTAGTGATTGCTCCATCCAAGGCAGAAATTCAGATGTTTCTGCAATGTTAACAGTGTAGTCTTGAGAGAAAAAAAAAACATTAGAGTTGTAAAATAAGTTGTATAACATCCTCTCTAAAATATTTCAAAACTTAATAACAGTTCAGAAGCTGAGGTTTAACGAGGATTCTGCTTTCCCACAGCCACAAAGTGAAGATGGCAGTCAAGCTGCGCACAGAGTATGGCTCAGTGCTCCACATGCCTACTCTCAAAGAAAACCTGAGAGAGAAAGGAGGCCCAAACACTGGGGATCCATATGGACACAAACAGTATTCTGGAAATCAAGGTTAGTTTGCTCTTAGTGCTTTATTTGTCCTTTCCTTTGTAGCGGTCTCACTGATGTAAAATCTGACAAATGCAGTTCAGTGTTAATCCGTTGGAGATAAATATGGAAATGAAAATACACTTTTTTGATGGGTATTTTTCTTGCTAGGGCTCACGAGATGCAAATGATCCAGAACAAGGGGAAAGTTTGTTTTGACAAAGGAGTTGTCGGGTGCTGTGATTTTTTTTCATAGTAATTGATTGGTAAAAAGTAATTTTGGTAATGTTAGTGTGTGCTGCACTTAAGTGTTAAAGATGAGTAATGTATTTCTCCTTTTGGAAGTTCTTGACAACCAAGGACATCTTTTGTTGACTTTTGTTTTGGTGTTTTTGGTGTGTTGTTTCTGGTTTGTTTGGGGGTTTGGAGTGGGGTTTTATTTGTTTTTGTTTTTTAAATTTTGTTCTATAGTGTATTTACAGTCTTTTTAGCTGTGTAATTTTTAAACCAGAAAATACTTTATTTCAAATCTGTAGGGTTTTTTTTCAATCTATGCTTTGTGATGTATAAAATGTCTGTGTATTAAGTAGATCCCATATGGCAATTTCTCTGCTAAAAGTGCTGCCTCATGTTAGTTGAGATAGTTGATATTCAGTTGAGATTTTGCCCAGGGTACATTATTTGGAATTATTGTGAAAGTGAATCATGTTGGGAGATAATGTCAAGTGTTTTGAGAAGAAAACTCTTCAATTGTGACAACACAGACAACCAGTTGACTAGCTTGCAATTCAGACACCTGGGCTGTTTGTATACTTGAATCCTTTTCCATGATACCTGCTTCAAAAGACAGTATGAAGATTTTTCTCTTAACTCCCTTTTGAAACAGGTAACCTCACCATTCAAATTAATTATTTTTTACAATTCACTTTTCTAAAGTGGAGATAACCAGAACAAATTTAAATTGATGACAGTGAGAAATATGTAAGTATATTGGAAGTGGTTATTCGTTTCCTCTGCTTTGTATGACCTGCTCTGTTTTCCTCTATTTGCTGTTTAAATGCATTATTTGCAGTGCAGTATAAAATGTAATATTGATCTAACATTTTCTTGCTCTTTAGGACAAGAACTTGAGTATATGGTAACTGGTACACACCCATACCCGTCTGGGCCTGGTAAGTACAATTTTGCAAATGTTTGCACGGATTTTTTGGGCTCCTGTATGACCAAGACATCTCCATCCTAGTAGGAGCAGGCTTCCTCTTCTTGTGAATCCATAGTTGATAGTGTGGAAGTGGAATGTAGCCTGCTTTCCATCACCAGAGCAGAAAGGTGCAGATTTCACCACCGTGCTCTGGGGAAGAGATGTTAGGGTCTAATAATTTTAGTGTCATTTGGTTTTGTCTGTGCTTGTAAGAATTATGTTTCTATGTTGTTACACTGGCCATTGCTAATTGCCACTGTTATTGATCAGTCCTGCTCTGTTCTTGTGAGAGTTTAGTTTTAGCTGTTGATCTTTCATTATGCTTAAGTTTATTACGAGTATAGTGGAAAATCTGTTGTGTCTTCATTTATAAGTTAACAAATGTGAGTATTCAGTGGACCCTCAACCATTAAAAAATCAGGCAAATTGCTTGTAACTGTGAGGTCAAGCACTGCTCCTAGTGGTTTCCTCGGGTTTAGTGTTCTTTTAATGGAATCATATATATCAGGGTTAAAAGTCAGATTTCTTCTTTGCAGTTTCTTGTTTTAACCCAAGTATCTTGCCCAAGCACTGGTTTTGTTGTCAACTGACAAGTTTGGTTAGGAAAAGAAATAAAGCGATGAGTTGAATTCACCAGTCTGCACCAAAACTATACTTTTACAGAGAGTTTTAAATTTTTTTTTAATAAAACATCTGCTGTTCTTGAGATAAGGTTCCAAATTCTAAGCTATAGTCTGAAAGTTTCACTTCAGTAGGGCTAACCTTGTAGTTCTGGCACCACTGCATGATGCCAGCCACCACGCAGGAGCGGATTATGAGCTGTTCTAAAGGGCCTAAGTTAGCAAATTCTTTGCAAGATCATGTTTATTTTTGTGATGTTTGCATTTCCATAGCAGTTGAAGCTGGATAAAAAGATAAGTGCTGGTCCTAATTAGATTTTTTTGTTTGTTTCCAATTACATAAATGTACTGCTTTATAGTCTAGAAATTTTGACTTCACATATGTAGTAGATGAAGATGGAAAGGATTTGGGCCAAAGTAAATATTTCAGTAGATTTGACTTGCACATGAACATTTCATTGAAAGATGAGGCTTAATATTGCAGGTGTGTCAGGCCCTTGTTTGCAGGTGCATGTGTACGTGTGTGTCTGTAAATACGCGTCTGAGTTTCTGTTTAATGGAATTGTTTTTGGTTTTGACATGTTATTTTTTTCAAGGTGTGGCTTTGACAGCAGATACTAAGGTCCAGAGGATGCCAAGTGAATCTGCAGCACAGTCCTTAGCTGTAGCACTTCCTGCTTCTCAGTCCAGGTACTGCTCTGTTACCTCGTTGACACTGTTGTTATCTAAGGCAAATTGTGGACGTTGGGATAAGTGCTACTTTGAGTAAATCAAATACTCTAATTTTAAAATGTTTAAAGAACCTGCTTTTAGTGTGGACAGGCATAGTTTTTCTGTTCACCTTTTTCTTTTTTTTTTTGTATGTTGGAAGTTGGGAGAAAGGAAATCCTGTTTAGGTAGAAGAGAAAAATGAGAGGCTTTGTGGGTATCTGTACCTTGAGGTGGTCAGGCCCTGGATAGGTTGCCATGAGAGGTTGTGAACCCTCCATCCTTAGAGGTGTCCAACACTCAGCTGGATGCAGCCCTGTGATACCTTCTCACTTAGTAGGAGAAAGTCGATTGCAATTCATCAGCCATTTCCGTTCCCGCTAGGCTGGATGCAAATCGCACAGCTGCTGGCGTGGGCGACATCTACAGGCACGCGGGAATATCTGAGCGTTCGCAGCCGCCTGGGATGTCTGTGGTGAGTCTGTGGCACACCTGATCTGAAAAGTACGTGGTGTTGACCAGATTGCTTCAGGATTCTCGTGTGTCTTGTGTGGAGTTTCCTGTCTGACTAAATTTAATCAGTGTTGAAAAGTCAGAGTGAGAAGGCTTTAGGCTTTGGGAAAGAGATAAGCTACAAACTAGGAGAGTAACTCTTCTTTTAACTTGCAGGCTATGGTGGAGGCTGGTGGAAACAAAAATTCTGCATTGATGCCAAAGAAGGCTCCAACCATGCCCAAACCTCAGTGGCATCCACCTTGGAAACTGTACAGAGTAAGTTAGAAGTTTTATGATATGAACATGCATATAAAAGTAAAAAAATATTTTATTTAAGACCTCAAATCATAATTTTTCTTCTCATTCCCAAAAATGAAATCAAATATGATTCAGAAATGTGATCAAAAAGAGATCACAGCTAAGTTGTATATGCACACTCTATTTTTGAACCTTTTCTTTGCTCTCATAGGTGTGTTATGATAAATCTGTTAGAAGGTTTGCTGTATTAGTCAGAAATCTGAAGGCTAATCTTTAAAGCAATTTTTTGAAAAACACTTGAGCTCCAAGAAGTATACAGGTTTTCTAAATAGAGCAGTATTGGAATGTGTTTTCTATAGAAATTAAGATAAATGCCATTTGAAATAAATGGCACCAAAATGAACCCATGAGAGATTTATGATAAACAGATGAAATATTGAAAAATGCTTACTTGTTATGAGCACTCTTTTTTTAGAGAAATACTGTGAATAGCAATTCAAGTCACTGGATTAATTCTCCATACAAACAGTGAAGGTTTGTAGTCAAAATCCTTGCTCAACAGGACGAAAGCTTGTTCAGACAACTCAGAAGTAGAAGCATGGCTGCAACACCAAATGCGGGTTCCATATCTCTGTTGCTTAAGATCTACATTTTAACTGGTTTTCCTAAGATTGGTCTGAAGTTGTTTGTGAAAGATATGAACTCAAAATAGGTCAAATGAGTTATTCCTTAGATTTGTGCCCAGAAATGCTCATTTCTATTCCTATACTAAGAAGAAATCTGGACACTTATCTCAAATGCTTGTGCCTGTGGTCTCATGTGATCAGAAGACACTTTAGCTTCCCAAAGTATTTCTGCCTAAGAAGCTTTGTTGTGTTTTAAATCTTTTGAAATGAGCTGTATTGTAGTACATGAAATATGGCATCCAGTGAAACCAGTTAGGGGTTTTGTTTTTAACTGTCTGACTTGGGAGAATTTAGAGAAACAGAAAGGCTGCTAAAAGCAAAGCATATATTGGTGGAGTGTTTCTTGTGAGTTCAGTCTCCATTATTTTGTTACTGGATCCTCATATTACCCCTTGTTTGGGGAAAAGAAGGTGATGGTGTGCTTTAAGAGGTTATTCTATAGAAATGTGTTCTTTTTATTATTGTTCTTTGTATAAGTACTATAGAGCAGCATAAGGAATCTGTGCTGAAATACAGTTTTTCTCTGCAAAGCTTCAAGTGTGGAGCCACAGTGTTATAGGTTCTCAAAGGATGTGAAAAAGTTCCTTACAGAAACAGGGTCTTTCCATATTGCAAGTTCCCTAAGTCTGGTGTAGGTAAATTTCTGGTTGTTTTTTCTGTAGGTAAATTTCTTCGTTTAACTAAAGCAGAAATTAAGCTGTCTTTGGAACTGATTTCACATTTGACTGGTTTTGGTGAATACTAGCAAATTTCAGTGTTAAAGAATGAAAATTACATCAAAAGATGTACATGTATTATTTCTGATTTAGAAAAAATTTTTGTTCTTTCTGAAGGTTATCAGTGGTCACCTGGGCTGGGTAAGATGTATTGCAGTAGAACCAGGAAATCAGTGGTTTGTTACTGGCTCTGCTGACAGAACCATAAAGGTAAGAGGTTGGAAGAAATGACTGACAGTTTTTAGAAGGTGGCTTTTTTTGTTCTCTTTATTTAAAAATGTTTCCAGCCCTTGGAAACAATTTCTTGGTTACTGTTTGCAGAATAATGAACAGCAGAACATTTTTTTCCTTTATTACTTTGTCATAAAGGATTTATGGAGTAGCACTAGTTCTTTTGAGATTTCATGTATTACATGGTAGTGTCTGGAGAGCAAATGTTCATGTGACTGTATTTATAATTTAGAGTGCAGCAGGATCAGTTACATCTGGGCTGTTTACCTAGACTCTCACCGTGTAGCTTTTTCCTGTCTACCTTAAAATACCTGTTCTGATGCAGATTTGGGACCTTGCTAGTGGCAAATTGAAACTGTCCTTGACTGGACACATCAGTACTGTTCGCGGAGTGATAGTGAGTGCGAGAAGTCCATACCTCTTCTCTTGTGGAGAAGACAAGCAAGTGAAATGCTGGGATCTTGAATACAATAAGGTAAGCTGTAGTTTCTTTAATTGAATAAATTGGTGATAAAAAATATAGAAATCAAAGCATTTAGAATATTCTTTCAATTACCAGTTTGTATGTGTGGTTTTTATTCATCCAGGTTATCAGACATTACCATGGTCATCTAAGTGCTGTCTATGGCTTAGACTTGCATCCAACAATAGATGTTCTGGTAACATGTAGCAGAGATTCAACAGCACGAGTAAGTATAGCATTGTTGTGTTTCAACATCTTGATGTGTGTATTTCAGTATCTTCCATTTGTAAAAATGAGCACTTAGCAAAAATTAACATCAGTCTGGATGAAATACCAAGATGATTTGTGTTTGCTTTGTCTTGCGTTGTTGATAAAATTGAAGCCCAAATACACAAATGTGCCATGTCACTTCAGGGTAGTGTATTATTAATTTAGTAGGTAGACTACATAGTCTATGTAGGACTGCTTAGAAGGTGGTATGGGTCCATGGTGACTTAAATTATCCATATGCCTACAAGTTCCTTGGCAGGCTCCCTGCTCCCCTTGAAATTTGCCATCTGAGGCAGTTTTGTGATGAACTGGTGGATGAGAAATACCACCTACATATCATTGTTTAATCTGTAGGTCTATGGCAAGGAAATCATGTAATCAATGACAGTGCCTAAAATACATTGAATATGCACCTGTTACTGACCTCTGACATATTTCCTGTGAATTCATAGATTTGGGATGTAAGGACAAAAGCCAGTGTGCACACGCTATCAGGACACACAAATGCAGTAGCGACAGTGAAGTGCCAAGCTGCAGAACCACAAATTATTACAGGTACAGTAGGTGTGGTTTCATGAGTAACATGATTGAAAAACTTAACTTTGAATTATTCAGTAATTGTGTGATGTTTGTAATGGTATCTTTGTGAACTTTCTCAATTTCTCGTGCTAATTTCTGTTGCAAATGGGCCATGCAGTGATTGTTACATACTGTTAATAGTATGTTTAAGCAAATATGGCTGTGCATTGCTTGAATATTTTTCTGCACTTCCTTTTTTTCTGGTGTTCACATTTGTGTTGTGATGTGTATTAAGACTTGTATTTTCTGTGATATTCCACCGTTCTCTCTAGTTAAGAAGTGTCCAGTGCCTTGGTTAATCATTCATCTTCTTTCCCATTATGTCAAAATCGTGCTTTTCAGTGTAACTTCTTACTTCTTCCTGAATTTCAAACTGAGTAAAAAGACCCTTGCAATCCAGCACCTTTTTCATCTGAGGTGGCATTAGTACAATATTTTTGTCTCTTTCACATGATTTTTGCTGCCTTATCAAAGTAATGATTAGGATAGAATCAAGGTGATAGTTTCTATTTTATTTTATTTTCCCTGTAGGCAGTCATGATACTACCATACGGCTCTGGGACTTGGTGGCAGGAAAAACTCGTGTTACTTTAACAAATCACAAGAAATCTGTAAGAGCAGTAGTGCTACATCCAAGACAGTAAGTTTTCCTCATTATTTTTCACAGTTCAAGGCTTTGGGAGGTGACAGAGAGCCAACGTGAGTGATGATCTGGAATGGTAGAGCATAATAGTGTGAGAAACTAATGCACTTAGGATGATACAAAAATTATCAGATAGGTATCTGATCAATTATCAGATACCTTTTACTACATTGATCGTGTTTTCCTAGTATTTCCATTGGTGTACATGAGCAATCCTGAGAATGTCCCACAGAGTTATTTATGTGTGTGCCTTTCATTCAGTCCTTAAAGATCAGTGATACAGGGCTTGTAAGGCTGATAATGAATAGGTAACTGAGTGATGGTTAGCAGAAAGTGTAGTAGTTTTGTAATGTGCCATTGCACACATGTGATTAATGCTAAAGGAGACAGTGATTAATGGCCTTTTTTTTTTTTTTTTAATATGTAGTTCACAAAACATTTCAATCTAACTGGCCTTAAAAAAACTTACTGTGAGAACAGAATCTTTGAAGCAGAGGTTCTTGGAAGTGCTCTGAATTTAGATGCTATGTTTTGATGGACCAACAGTTGCCTGTTTGGATAAATCCCCATTAAAACAATGGAGAAAAGGAATTCACATAGAACTTCAGTACTTCTGTGCCTTTAATATTTTAAAATCGCATTCTATCATTTCTATCAGAAATTCAGAATCTTTTATAGGAGTAAATTCTGATCCACTGTGTGCCTGAAAAATTCTATAGCCTATTAGATATAGCAGAGAGAGCCTCTAGTTTTACATTCTGGAAAAAAAAGTTCTGGTTTTGGCTTCATCAATTATGCCTCTTTTGAAAATAAATTTGAAGTGTTCTTGTCAAATAGTAGCAACTGTCAGTCTATATTTCAATACTTCTATTTTCTTTAATGTTTTAGTATTTTCTCATAATACTCACTTTTTTATTTGTGGTATCTTTTAAATAGACAGCAAATTGCCTGGGAAATGAAAGTATTCCTACAGGCTTTTGTATGTGCTACCCAAATAATCATGTAACTGATTGCACATGTTAAAATAAAGGAAATTTTTGTTTTAGGGTAACTTAGTGAAAGAAATTATCTTTCTTAGTTGAATTTTGCAGGGCTTTTTCCTTGGTTATGTGGTTTTGGAAGATTAGCCGTTAGCCTATGTTTGGGGTGTGTTGCCTATTTTTTCCTGTTACTTTGCTGATTATGCCTTTCTACCTGAAAATTTGCCAGAATGAGAGATGAGATGAGAACATAATATGCATTTTATGTATTTGCTTGCATATTAAATCCTATGCCATGTAGGATGTTATAAAGTTTAGTCTATGAAACAGAAAGAAAACTGTACAAATAGGTAATTTATGACTTCGTAAAATTGTTTAATTTCATGTGAAGTAAACCTGTCAGAAAAGCAGTTTCTTAAGTAATTTTGCAATAGCATTTAGCAGTAGTTTTAATGAAGAACACTTGCTCTGACTACAGCTATTTTGAACTTTAACATACTGTTTATTTTCTTTCAGTTACACGTTTGCGTCTGGTTCTCCAGATAATATTAAGCAGTGGAAATTCCCAGACGGAAACTTCATTCAGAACCTTTCTGGTCACAATGCTATTATTAACACACTGGCTGTAAATTCCGATGGTGTTCTGGTTTCAGGAGGTAAAAATGAGAAATACACATTCCTCTCCTCTCCCTCACACACATGTGGCTGGAGGTGCTCAGACAAAGATGCTCACTGAGCTCTGCTTTACCTAGGCCTGCAAGCCTGCTGCAGCACACCATTTCATTTCATAGTGAGGAGGGCCACTTTTATCTTCTTGGATGTTTCTGAGTTGCCTGCACAAAATGAATTTGAAGGGCTTCTAATGCACTGCATGGAAGAGCAAACTCTTAGTTGGCTGCTGCTGCAAGGCTCTGGAGTCCATCCTTTATGATCTGCTGATCATTAGTGTCTCCTCAAGAGTTAGCTACGTGTTGATGCAGTGGGGCTGGATAGAGGATATAGAAACATCCTGCTGAAGCTGATGGGGAATAAGGCACTTGGTCCCATTTGGTCCCGTGTGCCCTTGGTCCCGTTTGATACGGTATGCCCCGTAGGCCAGGGGTGTGGAGTAAGATGGAAATGTGCTAAGCAGCAGTTGGAAAATAGCCAATTACATTGTCACCTTACCCTGGTTATGTTTCCAAGTGTGTATAAAAGGGGCCTTTGATTTTAAAATTCGAATAAAGCTGTGTTTCACAAATGCTACATTCATAGTAACAACAAGAACTTCACAAAATACTTGAATGGACTTACATGTTCCTATTATTCAAGAACACTTTAGAACATCCTTGTAAGTCTTTTTTATGTTAATCGTAGTTGAGTCTTAAATAAAAAACCTCCTTCTACACATAATTTTAATAATAATATTTGCGACTTTTTAAAAATTAAGATTTGAATATCAATTCTCAATTTACATCTTCATGCTGTCTACAGCAACTTCAAAGAAGTTGATGGTGAATTAAAATAAGTTGATGTTACCTTGGAGTATTCTACTGTAGAAACACCCTTCTTGAAACATCTGGATTTCTTGTCTAGCTGGCAGCTGTGGAGAAATTTAAATTTTAATAGATCTTTTTCAGCTAGATAATGCTTTGGGAGGGCATTGGTTTTGTAACTGAATCTTGAGAACATCCCTCTGAGTAGAGAAATCAGATTGCTGTGAATGCTCTGTAGTTGGTGCCAGTAGCAGTACTACTGGCAGTAGTTTAAACTGGATTTGGAATAAAACCTCTGCAAAAATGAAACATATTTTGTATTATCTAAGAGTCCTTAATGTCCTTTATGTCTTTGGTAGGATGATGCCTCTTTCTTCAACTTTAGTGGAGCTACTGAACAGGGAACTTGATATCCAGAATGCCAATCCTTACGGTGCTTCCAAAGTAACTTGCTGCAATTGCCTTGTGATGTAGTGTATCATCTTTTTGGATTAACTGATGGACATCTGGATGAGATTCTGAGGCAGGAAAATAGCAGAAAATAGGAAAACTTGTAGGGTGTGCTGAGCTATTCCACATGAACGTTATGTGATGTATTCCTGATTTATTTAGCTGTTGTTTGTGATCCTGTGTTTAGAAAATGGATAGAAATTAACTGGCCAAAATATTCAGGTTTTTTGTTTGTTTATTTTAGCTGATAATGGTACTATGCATCTTTGGGACTGGAGAACTGGATACAATTTCCAGAGGGTACATGCAGCTGTACAGCCGGGTTCTTTGGACAGTGAATCAGGAATATTTGCCTGTGTTTTCGACCAGTCAGAAAGCAGATTGCTAACTGCTGAAGCTGATAAAACCATAAAAGTGTACAAAGAAGATGATACTGCGGTATGTCAAAGTGTCTTCTTAAAGCATTTTCATAAAACAAAAAAAATCAGACAAATGTAGCACATGTCAGTAGGGGAAATGTACAGACTTAAGTAATCCATTTTGTTCAAGTTTGAAAGAAGTAGGTAATAGCATTAAGAGGACAGTGTCTAAGTTCTGCATTCCTAATTCTTATTACATGCTATAGTACAAATAAGTGTCAGGTCTATCAACTTTTTGCAAAAGGCCTTTGTGATGAAGTTTGGAGAAATCAGAATACAATAATGTACATTGGGTTTTGAACCCAGTGGGGAACTGTGTGTGGTTGTATTGATCAAAACATGGGAATTAGCAAAAGGATTGCATATTAAAGGTTTATTATACTTATTTATATGCTCTAGATTGGTTATTGGCCTTGACAATTTTTAGAATTTAGAGTAAATAGCTAATTTTCAAACTGTTATTCTAAAATCCAAATTTATTTACCAACGGAGAAGACAATAGATGATTGTATAGTTTATCAGTGTATGTCTTTCATATAAAGAATATAAGGGTATTTATTAAACTTTGGAATTTTTGCACTGAAATAGACTTGGAGCAACTCTTAAATATAAAGAATAAGGAATATTTTATCCATTGTGCAGTTGGGCAAAATAGACTCCATGGCATCTACCAATACTGATGTAGGTATCTCTGGAAGAACTGTCACTGCAATTCCTGTTCATGTGCTTGAATAACCACAGTGTTTTTTCAGAAATGCCATTGGCAACCTGTTTTTTTTTTCTTGTTGGAAAAAAAAGAGAGAAAAGAATAGAACAAGTGTTGCTCTGTAGTTCAGACAGCGAGATGATAGAAAATTTAATTTGGATAAATAATTACATAATAGATTAGGTGTTTTTAAGGCTATGTATGAAATTATATATATACTTTGTAAGTAATATTTTAAACTAAACCCTAATTACAGATGAGTTTCAAGTTTAAAATAATCCTTACGAGATTATTTCTTTTCCCTTTAGACTGAAGAAACCCATCCTGTCAGCTGGAAACCAGAAATTATCAAGAGAAAGCGATTTTAGTGTGGCAACATGCTACTTCTGTAATTTTGTTTTGGCTTTCCTGAGAGCATTCAGTCACATTTTGTTCTGCCTACAAAAGCAGAGCAAGAAGTCAGCTAAGTCATTGCTATTTCAACGTGTTTTATAATAAATGTTATTTCTCTTTCCTTTTGTCTTTTTTTGTTGCAGTTCCAGCAAACCAGTTGCAGCTGTTAACTTTGTGGAGCATGTGTAGTTCAGGAAAAAGATAGGTGTGCAGGTGGTTATTTTTTTAGACTTTCACTCAATAGATTCTTACAAAAATATTTTGATGAGCTAGGTTTTCTGAAACACCCTTGCTTGACCTCGAAAGGTAATTGCAAATTTATGCATAGAAGCCATCTTCTGGGAATTTCTTGGGGACACTTTCGGATTTTAGACCAATATTGTTTACTGTACATAGGCTAAGTATATACTAAATTGGAGTAACAGAGTATTCTAGAAAGAAGCAGGACAACACAATAATGAGGTCATTTGCTTTATAAACATGGTCACTGAGCATTGCTGGTGCTGTGTTGCTGAATGAAATGGATCTTCAAAGTTTCTTTCCACACGAAAGCTTCAAATGGAAGCACTTATCTTCCTTTATGTTACTGCAGAGTGGGCCTTCTGTAGCAAGGACCACTGTCAAATCATAGTGTTCACAGCAGGGTTAGGACCAGCTGACTTTCTTTGTAGATGAACTGGTTTTTTCCAGTTATCTAAAGCCTATATGGCAGTAGAGTGCAGTGAACTTTCAAAAACGGAGCTCAAGAAAACGCTCTTAAACTATTTAAGCCTTAATTTTACAGGTTGCTGTCTTCCCATGATCATAGGAAGGAATTTAAACTTACTGAAAGATAATTTGTATTTCTGAAGTGACAAATCTTTCATTGGCTTTACAAATAGTCACATAACAAGCAGTAAACATGTAAGCCTCCTTGCTACTGCTTATCTGTGACATCTGTGCTGCTCTAAAGCACTTTCTCTTCACAGGCAGTGGAGAAAATAATTGTCATCAGGCCATTCAGTTATTGGTAACTTTGCTAGCAGTGTTGACAGCTGCATTGGCCAGTTTGACACTGGGTGGCCACAGCATTGACATCAAGCAGTTCACAATAATTATTTCTATTCTCTGCCACTCTGACTTCTTTCAAATCTGGGATTTATGTTAGAGAAATTAGTTATTGGCAATGTAATTTACAAAAAGCTAGTAAAACCAGTGTTATTTATGTTATGAGAATTTTTGTCTTTTTTATGATGCATAGGAGGTCTTGTATTTATAATCTGAATGTTTGTTGATGTCATTTTAAGGGAGTCCATGCTGCATTAATAACTGAATTTTGGTTGACAGCTATTGTCTGAAACATCTTCACAAAATAGAACAGGGAATATTTGATATTTATGAGTTGGATTAAGCATCTTTTGTTTGAGAGGTAATTTGAATTTTTCTGGATCTTGATTACAGTTCTTTCCATTTTAACTAATATAACAGTTAAAATACAAGTTGTGTTTTATGCATGTTGTATACTGCTACTAAATGCTTCATTCCAGAGATCAGTAAGTTACTGGTGTTACACATAATTTTGTTGCTCACAGTGAAATGCTCTTTAGGAAACCAGAGTGGAGAGAAATAACTTATTGAAAAGAGGTGGGATTGTTGAACTTTTTTTTTTTTCTGTTTAGTTTTGTTGTTTTTTTAAGAAGCGTCTATTTCTTTTGATAGTTTGGAATCAGGAAGGGGAAATTACAGCTCTAGATATGGCTCACAGTTGCTAGCACATCTTTTCTGTACTGGCACTTTCCTTTATAAACTGCATTTATTCCACTGTTTATCATTTTGAAGAGAGATGAGAAAGTCTCCTTAAGAACCTGTGTTTCTTATCTGGACTTCTGCAGAAATCTGCTATCATGGAGCAGTGGTTGCCAGAACATTGTTTTTTGTGCCCTCGGTAAAGATTTGGTTTGTAAATTAAAGGCTGCACACTATTATTTGGGATAATACATTTCTTTTTTTGGCTCTAGGATATGCTGTCCCAGTTCTAAGTGTGACTTTTTTTTTTTTTTTACTTGTGTTCTTGGACATTTAATTTACTTGTTCATTTCCTTCCCAGCAGTTTTTGCTTCCACATGACAGTAATGTGAATATCATCACATGTATTTCTGTAGGTATTATTTATGGTGCACCAAGATGATCAGAGTTCCTTTAAGTGCTTCTCTAGTGCAGAGTAAGCCTAGGCAGTTGTGACACACATAGACCTGATCGTGGAGGACACACAGTGACATTGGATTTGTCCATGTGTGTCTTAAGGTAAAGCAAAAGAGGAGGATCTGGTCTACTGGATGTATTTTCCATGGCTCTGGAAAGCATCGCCCTGCAATGTCAGTTTAGATAATCTTGAATGGCAGTCTAATTGCAGAAAATAATTTTGTCCTTAATTTCATAAAATTTTGATGTTGTCTTCTGTATATGATCAAATCATTTCTACCACAAACCCCGAGTTTTGTTTTTTACTGTACATATAATTGCAGAGAAATAAGAAAATGGTTTTTGTCTGTAACATAGAAAGGTGTACCTGGTAAAAGGGATGAGCTTTCAGATCACTCTGCTGTATACTAAAGCATACGATGTGAGCTATGCAGCTAAAACACAGTGTGAAGGCTGTGCAGCACAGTGTGTATTTGGCAGCTTAAAGGCTTACAGAAATAAGTCTTTAAGAGCCAGCTTTTTAGTTTTGTTGGGTCAAAATTAATATACCTGATGTAAGTGACAGCAGTTTAGCAATCAATAAAACCTTCCATACAATATGAATCCATGTCTTCTTTTCCATTATGGTTTTTGTAGTAAGAAGAACAAAAAACAACTAAAAATGTCTTGAAAATGAAAGTAATTTAGGATTAAAATGGACTGTTTCCCACAGTACAGTCAGAAATATTTTTGTGTATCATCTGTAATGGGAAGAGAAATTATTGATTGATAGCTATTTTATGGAGAGCTTCCTGCCTGCATGAAGGGATTAACAAAACAAGTGCAGAATTGTTCATGCATTTTCTCTAGCATGTTTTGTAAAGACATGGAAACATCTCTGGAGTTAAGTACGAGATCTAGGGTGAGTTCTGGATGAGAGCTTCATAGGTGGAAGAAAGCTTAGAGTTAAACTTTGGTATGTCTTAATGGGAGCATATAAAAGGGGTATTTCTCTATGTGGCACATAATGAAAATTGGGTCACAATTAAGTCCATGGGGGTTTTGTCACTGAGTTTTGAAGTGGTGATTCCACTCAGTGTTCTTAATTTTTTGTTTGGGGGGGTTTGTTTGGTTTGTTCTTGGGCTTGGGTTTGTTTGTTTTGGGGGGGAGGGTGGGAGTTGGTGGGTTTTGGTCTTTTCCCCTCCAGTGAGTTGGACAAACTGTCAGTCTGCCATGTCACATATGTAACTCTCCACCCAGGGCGCATTGTTCTTGTACTCGAGATGCATCGTTCATTTTTAGGTGAGGCATCTAAACTTTTATTAGCACCCCTAAGGAAATGTTGTGTATTTGGAAATTAATTAAGGCCAGTAAGCCTGATCAGCTAAAAAGGGTCAACCTGCAATCTTGTTCTATAAAATGAACACTAAATTAACAGGATTGGAAGCTAACTGTTCCATAAGCAGAGTCTGGAGTTGGTGAATCACTTTGGTCCTTTGAGACTCGGCAGGCAGGTAACTACAGATTTCACTGGCGGTCATTTAGGTAGAGATTGTCACTTTGGGAGATTCCTATCTGATGTTTCTTTAATGGTGGCAGCTAAGAAAGAGTTCTCTGGCTTTTGCATCTTGAAGTCTTGTGAGTTTAGTTCTGTGCTTTCTAGGACAGAAATTGGCTGAAAACTGGCAAAAATATGTTGGATGAAAAATGAATGGGAATTCCTGTCTGAAGATGATCCAAGAATTTTGATGCATGGAGGATAATCTGCATTTCTTGTTTTGATATTGAGTAAGGATCTGTAAGTAAGCTCTGATTGCAGGGCTAGCAAAATGTAATTGCTTCTGTGAACACTTTTTTTCCCATGCATGTTTCCTGGGCTTCCTTAAAAAATAAAATTAATCAGGAGTCATGCAGTATTGTAATCTCATCTAGGATACTTCAGAAACTTGAAAAATAGGAGCATAAGCATCCATAAATATTGGTGTTGCAAAATTACCTTGAGAGGTTTTCCTCTCAAGGAAAACAGCAAAATAAACTAATGTAACCAAGAGAATTTTGTCTTTAATTTGTCTTTATGTATTCTACCAACTGCTGTAAAGCAGCACTCAGATATTTTTAAAGATGTAAAACTCTGCAAAGTGTATTTGCTTTAGATGGGAACTGTGGAGTTTCTAGATGTGGACTTGCTTGGGGTTTTTTTCCCAATGTCCTCTTGAAAATTTTTTAAGTATTTTGTCTTGCAGGATTGATCCTTAGGTGATACTGTTTTCCTGTTGGTGCTTGTATTGAATCTATGTAGGATAGGCTTTGTAATGTTTAGTTTTGTACCTTTAAGTCAATAACATTACCTTCCTTCAGGTGCATGTTAGCACCAGGGTTTTGTTAACCTTTCTTTAGGATTTTTGTTTTTAATATAATCAGTACCTGAGCCCCAAACTTGTATCTAAAGCATGGATTAATTGGGGCATTTGCCTGCAAATTAGACCTCAACAGTAAAAACAATAATTGAGCTAAATTATAAAGAAGATTTGAAATCACTGACGAGGAAACTAGTTGAAAATGCTTGGAAAAACCGTATCGTGCTGGTTTTTTTCCTTTATTCAAAAAGACACCCACACCTTACCCTTGTGTTTGAGAAGTGCAGATCATGTGTCAAACACTCGTTTCTGCTAACATTTTTTTGCAACGTCTGCTTCATTTTTAGGAAGGGCATATCTTTGGAAGACATGTCACCTTTACTCTTTCTGCTGCAATAACAATTCTTAAGTTTTTGGATATCCAAATATCTTTTTTTTCCAGCTGATGCATCACTAAGAGAAGGGATGAAGGGGTAAGTCCTTTAGAGCAAGGGAGAGTCAATGCAGCATCAATATGAATTATGAGTATCAAGGGCTACACCTAGAGAAAAACAAGGCTTCCTAGAGACCAGATAAGAAAACTGTAATTAACTGAAGCCTCTCAGGGAGGTGAAAAGGACAGTGGAAGAGTTAAAACTAAAAGAGACTAGAGCTTTGATGCCTGAAAGGAAATACTTGAAGATTTGCCACATTTACCTGGCAGGCTGAAGCAGAGGAGCATTTCTGGATCAGATGAGTGCTGCATGAGTATAAATGGAAGAATGGAAGAGCAGTAGTGTGTAAATGTGGGCCCCTTGATGCAAATAAATCTTTTGACAGCTACCTATAAATGCATTTGTGAAAAGTGCAGGTGGTGTATGTATCTGCAGGTTTCAGTGCCCTCATGCTCCAAATTAGAACTCAAGATACTACAGAACATTCAGTGGCATCTGAGGAATTGTGGACCAATGCAGAGTGATGAGTCTGGAGGGATTTGGAGCTGCACTGGGATTTTTACTGAGGAAGTGCTTGCAGGCACAATTCTAAACAAGCCTAAGAGTAAAGTGTGAAGCATAAGTTGCACAGTAAATATCTTCAAAATATTGTGCAGCTAATTTTTTTTACAGCTGATTGAACATAGGGGTTACCTTACAACACTGTTTGGTTTTTTCTGACAGGTCAATGGTGAGCTGAGGAATGAGATGTGAGTTTATAGCCACAGAATATCATGCTGACAGGATGCACTGCTGTTGGGAGACTATAAGAGTGTAGCTTGTGCAATCAGAAAAACTTTTGTGTTGCATCCAACAGGTTTTTTTTTTTAAACTGGGAAAAGACACTATGAATCATAACTTGACTTAATTATTTCCAAGTAAATCCCCTTGACAAGCAAACTTCCTGCATTGACAACTAGAGATCTGCTCTCAATAAAGCAGCGATATAGATAATGAATAGAAAAATTCCATACAAAAATTTGAGCATGGCTTCAGCTGCCAGCTGAGTCAAATTTCATGTCCTGTAAGTATATTAATTCTTTCCTGCTCATTCAATTTCTTTTCTTCCCATGCAACATGGTAATGAACATGTTTCTTTTAAAGAAAGCTTGGCAATGCAAACCAACCAGAATCTATTAATTCTGTTAATAACTTTGTTCTATTTTGAAACTGAAAATCTCAGTGAAGGAGTTTTGTGTTGTTGTAAATCAATCTTGAACAGGAAATTCAAAAGTAACTAGCAACTCAATCATAGTAGCTAAATAAAAGCATAGATAAAATCACTTGCTCCTAACTTAAATTAATGTAGTGAAATGCAGTTTATTTTTCTTCCTGAGCAAACCTGATTAGTTATTTTTGTCTTTGTGATTTTTTTGTTCAGTGTTTGTTTGTTTATTAATTTGTAGGTGAAGTGGTAAATGTCCTCTAACTATATAAGAGGAAAGAAAACTGCTCCTGGTATTTCTGCAGTTTTAGTGGTGGTGGTACATCCAGTGTTGCCAGTTCAGTGATGCAGTTTTTCTGTAGTGATTAAAATAAAAAGACTATGCTTAAAATGGCACAGTATGTTTAAAACTTTAACAGACTGAAGAAAAGGCCCACGTGCTTTCTGTAACATAATCCTGTGGCAGTGCATTTTTTAGTTTTGTATTCTCTCACAGGTTTCAATTTCTCCTTGATTTTTGTTTTTAGGAAACTGTAATGGTGAAAACACTGCTAAGAAATTGGAAACTATCTCTAGCCTGTATCTCCAGCCTGATTAATTATGATCTGGTAACTCCTTTCTTTTTTCCCTTTCCCCCAAACTTGTCCTGGCCTTCTTCCATCAGCAACATCCCTGAAGAGCCTATGAGATCCTCAGCTGTTCTGGAGAGCTTCATGTCGTCCAGGTGCAGAGTGCAGTGCTGTAGATTGCTCTTTCAGGTCCCCCTGTGGTTCAGCCTTGCTGCATCAAACACTGACAGAACTATGCAGTGGGAGTGTTTTGTGGTGGGAAGTTGTTCTTGGAGACAGAAAATACTGACTAGATAACCTGATATGTAACCTGATGTTGACAGATAACTGTGCTGCCTCCATCCTGCCAGTTCCTCTCAACCTACTTGATTTTTCTTGAGAAATCTTAGTAATGCAGCACACTGTGTATAAAATGCACCAGTGGTTGTTAACAATGCCCAACACTGGTTTTAATAACAAAATCTGACAACAGTTTTTGTATTCTTGGCAGAAAAAAAGCAAGCAGTAAAGCCTGAGGTTGAAAGAGACACACACAAAGGAAATCTAAACCAAAGTGAGGAAGATGTTCAAGTAAATCATGTCTCTGGGTTTTTTCTTCTCAACATGTTCAGCTCAGCAGTGTGCCCAGTAACAACTGCTAAGCCTCAGCATACCACTAGGGAAAGTTCAAGCCAACCCAGCTGAGTGTCCTGGCAAATGCTTTGTATTGGTGAAGCTGAGCAGGGGAAATTCTGATGGAGGAATGCCAAAATCTCTGTGAGTGAAATGCTGTCCTTGTGATGAGAAAATGTCTAGCTTTTTTCTGTTTCACAATTTCTCAGTTTCTTAAACCCCATACGTAGTTGCTATGAATAGTATAGTAAAAAGATCTAGTATTGCAGGTAATACAGACCTTTAAATTGTGGTCAAACTGCTAAATTGTCTTAAAATTTTGGACTAAGGAATATTCCAAGACATATAAGTCTCATGATAACATGGTACCTATAGAGAAATATTAAAAAAAAATCACAGAGAGCGATTACCAGTAATGGTCACAATTAGTAAATGGGAAAACTTTCTACTCCTGAGAATATTGTACCTCCATACATGTCATCCAAAATGAATAGAAAAGCCTATGTTGTTACTCTGTTCAAAGGGGAGACAGGAAGGATGGTGAGGTGAGGTGTGTTTATAAAATGAATGGCCAGAACATAAATGTCTGTGTGCTGTTCTGTAAATGTATGCCTTACACCCTGCTTATATGGAGGCAGTTCATTTGAAACAACTCTGATGATAACTGGTGTGTGTGTGTGGAGAGGCATGTTGGATGTGCAAAACAAAACTGGTGATTTTCTGCAGGACACACCTCATGGTTAACCACTAGGAGCCAGCACGTTTTAAAATAACGCAGCTGTTGTCACTCATACCTCAGGGCAATACTGTGCTTTCACACTGTTTTCTAGCTTTAAGACATCTCAGTTCACACTTTTTTTTAACAGGGTGCTTTTCTCTAGACAGGGCCAAAATAGTATGTGGTTGAATTTAGAAATGTTCTTGTGTAGAGAATACACTTTGTTCATCCTCTTTCATTTTCTCTCTCCCATGTTTTTTGTTGAAAGGTTTTCCTGTATGTTCTCACATGCAGTTCATGTAAAGTCACTTCTCCCCCCCAACAGAATGGGAACGTAATTTGTATTAAGCAAGAGAGAATAAAGGTAATGTTCCTGAGAACTTTACATTGGGGAAATTAAAAAGTCTTTAGCTTTACATTTTGATGATAAGTGGATATAGTCAGCTAAGCCTGTTGCAAAAAATGCATTCGATTCTCAGCTTTTAAATTTTATTTTCAGTGCTTTTATTTTTTCTCAGGCTGCTGTAATTTTCCCCTGTGCTGAGGCTGATTAGGACACTGGCACAGCATAGTGAGATTCTGCTTTCCTCCTTCCTGCACACACCATGTCCTTCCTCATTCTCAGCCTGCCTCTTCCAGAAGGGAGGTGGGTGGTGGGCAGAAACTCAGCCACAACACTGTCTTCCCAACCCAGGGCTCTGCCCCTTCTTCCAGTTCTACCAAAAACCTCTTTGTCTCCTGTTTGCTCATGAGCAGAATAAAATAATACTCTGTTGTTTCCCTCCTGTGAACCAGAGACCATCAGAGAAGCGAGTGTATTACAGGGGAAGAAGAAATGGGTTTCTTTTTTCTCCCTTGATGCCTAAAGGTGAGAAAGGGATCACCTGCTAGAAACATTGGAGCTGTGTTTATAGGGTCATGTCTTCCAGAATTCACTGTAGAGTTTGAAGAAACACTCTAAAGCTGTTTTGCGGACAACTTTGCTGTTTCTCTGTTGAAAGCATCACAATGATAAAAATAATGGTTGTGATCTATGATTTGCCACAAAGAGCACTGAGCATAGAGATGCATTTTTCACATTTTCCTCCAAAGAGTTTCATATGTCTATATATTTTTAAAAGGTTTTTTTTGCATTTAAAATTAGACTGAGCAGCATCACTGATTCACTCCATTGGATTTCTAAATTTTGTTTGGCAAGATCAATGCAGTTTGGGGAAAAGAAACTCCACAGCTGAATATAAAATGTAGCTGCTTTGCTCACTGTCTCCCTGCAGTGATCATTGTCCCTAACAAATATACAGCCTGAGCAGTAACTAAGCATAGCACAGAAATGGATCCTGCCCCATGGTGCTGTGCTTGGTTGCTGTTCAAGAGCTGGATGACTGCAGTTACTTGCAAAGCTTGGTTCTTACAAATCTCTGGTGGTTGCTAGGATGGTTTTGCATCTAGGCCATTGGCCCAAGATGTTAGTATTGAAACATTTTTGCTGCTAAAAAACAAAAAATGTTTCCTACAGGGCCCAAGGTGGTGTAAGTCTACCACTCCTAGGGGCCATGTCCTGGTTTGGAGGTTTTCTCACAGGTACTGAGGTAGATCCAGCCTGTGCCGCTCCATATGTGTCCCACCTCTTGCCACCCTTTCCTAGGAACCAGTGGCAGTGACAGCAGCTTTAGCAGGGCAGTGTCAACTATTTGGAAATGTGCCCAGCTCTTTTGGCTGTTTTCTGCCTGAATATCCATACCCGCACACACACTACCAAAACCTGGCCATGCAAACCCAACAGAACCATCTACTTTTCATGCTGGACATTAAACTGGAGAAAATAAAGTATATGCACATTCCTGAGGAAGTAAACTTTGGGAAGCTAAATTTGCAGTTCCTATTTTGCATTCTTTTCTCCTTTTAAATCAAGACATTAATGTTGTGATATGCACTGTGTGTGGTGATCCTTGCTTCTGCATCCCATAACAGGAGGAAGGAGAGAAGTGTTGCTTGTATTTGCTCTCTCTGAAATCTTTGTCTCAACAAAATATTCTTTGGCATTTTTTCCATATCTGCCTCATTGAAGCCATGCATTTGTTTTCCATTAGTTGCCTCAGTTAATATGATGAATTTCTTTATTAGTATTTTTAAATATTGCATTTTCAATGAAAAATCACACTTGTTCAATGGTCTGATAAACTGGTGTTATTTGCTCTCTTTGCCTCATGTTCGTCTTTTCACTAATTTTCCTTCTTTTCTATGAGCCAGCTTTGCTCACACACACACACCAAGTTTAAAATGTGTTCATGTCTGTTGTACTGCACACAGAAACTCTCACTGTAAGCCCAAGTCTGACATGGACTCTGCCCAGCTCACCTGTGCGCTGGGAGCAGAACACTGGGGGTACCAAAGACAAGATGGTGAAAAGAGCAAGGTGTGGTTAAGAAGCATTAGTATTTTTTAAATATCTGTCTTGGCTGGTTGATTGACTCACTTTCCATCTATCTGTATTTTCCACATCTGTTCTGGGCTTTTTCTTCTTTGACAAAAGGAAGTAGAAATAAAAAGTGCACAAAAGAATAAGTATTGAGAAGTAACACTGAAGTGAGATTTTTCATGTGTTTTTTGTGTCCTATAAACCCACCACAGAAGTACAGCCATAGGCTCAAACCTTCCAAACTTCATACTGCGAAGCTTCCTCTATCAAACCCTTAATTTTTCCTCCTTTCCTTAGTAAAGATTTAAGCCAACAGATAAGTCTTGCCTCACAGACCAAAGGTAAATAAATCCACCCAGCAAACACTGGCAGAGAAATTAAAAAGTTACATTGGCCTCATGGCTGCATTTTCTAAAATGGTTTTTCTCTGCCAGTACTTTTGGTCATAAGCCTTCTGCAGCAAAATCTGCAGTCACATTTGTACCTTGAATCTGTACTAGTCATAACAGGGGAGGTGATTTCTACCATATTGAGTGGTTTTGTTTTTCAAAGTATAATCAGTTACGACCAGTTAATATTTATTGAGGTGAGGCAGTCAGAGAGAGTAAGCTGAGCCTGCTGGGATGGGATCTTTTAATTAATTTTGGAATGTTCTAACTGCGTGAATGTACTGCTTCCTTCTTTCATGTCCTTCCCCACCTCAGAAACTGATCAACTGAGAGATCAATATTTGTTCTGTCTGAACACCTGTTTAAAACTCCAGTTTGAACCATTTTCTCATTTTTGTGCCTTTGCCTTTTCTCTGTGTTTCTTCAAGAAAGGAAAAGCCCCCAAGCTGAGATATGAGCCCAAAGACTTTTGTCTCTCTAACAGGTCAAAAAAATGTGAAGTGGCTTCTGAACTCGGTTATACAAAAACTCCCTGCATTGAATGGCTGCTTTAGATGTAGGTTTTGAAGAGGGAATTGCATCTCCCAGCACTCTGGTGAGGCTTTTTAATGCATTAATTGATGGGCAGAGGGAAAGCCAGGCATGAGTTCACAGAGGAATAATTTAATAGGAAATCAAAGTCTCCCAAGAGAGAATTTTAACATTCTTTGTCCTCCCCACAAAGATACTTACTTTCGCCAATTACCTTCATCTCTTGGGGAGTTGCTTACCTGTTACCTGCAGCAGTTTGATGTCCTTGGATATCCTATGTTGCTGTCCATGACTTGAGTGCATGGGAGAACTGGCTGCAATCCCTGGATCATCGCCCCTGTACCAGCCTGGCCTCCATGCCCTGGCCAGAGGCAGCTCTTGGCAGGAGCCTACATCCCATCCTGTTGTGATTCACTGCCCAGTTTATTGGTGCAAATTGAGGCAGCTGAGGTTAACTCACGGGAGCAGATGGAATACTGGCCTGCATCTTGTCCTGTGGCTGGGGGGCAGCAACCTGTGGGGAGGAGCAGCAGAAAACTGTGAGAGGCAGGTCGTGCACTGCTGCCATCATGGCTAGGCATCCTCTCTGAACAGGTTTTTCTGCCCCTATTTAATCTCCCTGGTGCTCAGGTCATTGCCCTTGTACTCAGTGAGAGGAGTTTCAATAGATTTCCCCATCCTCAACCTTTCCATTTTACAGTTTATTCCTTGTTTCATGATTAACTGTGTTTGAAATTGGACACAGAGACATATACAAGTGGAAAACCAAATGAGAGGTCCCACACTGTGCTGTTACTATTAATGGCAGGGCTAGCAGCCAGCGAGTTCACTTAGTTATGCCAAACCCAGATTAGACGGTACAAACCCTGACAATTCGGTATTATTTTCTGCAGAAATTATTCAAAGTTTGTGTTCTAGTGGGGAGAGAAGACAGCATTTTGTGGGAAAAGAATAACTTTCTTTAGCTGTTGAGCAAACACAGAGCATCTGCCTAACACGCATATCCAAGAAAATGTAGGAAGAAAACGTTCATTTTGGAACTTAGTGGATGAAATTTTGTCCCTTTAGAGTAAATGGGAGATTTGCCATTGACTCCAGTCAGGCAGGCTTTTCACCTGATACTTTTTACATATGTTTTTATATGTTATGATAATTAATGAATGAACTAAAATAGTCCTGTAGAGAATATATGAGGATTGTTCTTCTCTGGCTTAGGGGAAGCAGTCTGCACTTATACCGGGATCCTTGGAAAGAAATATGGATGGGAGAGTCTTTACTACATTAACAATACATTCTTTATCTTGTATCTCTCTTTTGTCTAATCCATCAACAGCAGCATTGCACAGAGTTAGCTGAGAAAGTAGCACAGATGGGAAGAAAATGTTTGAAATCAGATCTGAAGGAGACCGAGGTGATGTTGCCTGGATGGGGGTTGTAATCAGCAAAGAAAGCAGAGTATCTTGCCCTTCGAGTGTGTCTATCTTAGGTTGTTCCAAGTCTATGACTCAAAGGCCGAGTTGGGCTTCCAGTCTCATTCTGGCTGGATTTCTAAATGCTCAAAACATCATTAGTAGCCAGGACAAGTTTTTGGGTTGCTTTTTTTTTGTTTGTTTCTTTGTTACCTGGCATGGGGAGATTCTGAAGAATCCCTGTGGAGACAAACCTTGTCATTCAGCCAGGCTTTTGCCTCCCAACATTAGGTTCCTTCAACACGCTCCTTATGAAGATGCATCTTCCATCTGATGAGAAACTGATACCCATGGACATTATGAGCTGGTTTTATCCCCTGTGAGTGCACAATGCCTGTGCTCCACAGTCTGCTTTGGCCACCTCTTGCCTTGATTTGAACATGTTAGTTTTGGCCTTGGAAGTTCCAGCAATCCGAGGGAACTTGTCCTTTCCTGGCTCAGCCACCAGTTAGTGCTGGCCCTCAGCCTGGAAGGCTGCTAATGTAAGAGAGAAGAGGGGTAGCTGGAGAGCCCTTTTCTGTTCAAGATCTTTGACTTGGAAACTTGCTTTCTTGTCTTGGTCAGAACATCTCCAGGGGGTGAATAAGTGGTTTGGAGCTTCGGGAATGAGAGGAAGCGGATGAAGTTAATGTCTTGCTATTTTCTGTTGCAGGACTGTGGTTAGAAGGTAATTGGGGGAATCCTCCATTATTGTAACTGCAAGCAGCTTAAATGTGCAGTGAAGTGGCCACCTAGAGAAAATAAAACCATAGCTAATACAGATTCCATGTAAATCACAGTGTGAGAAGATATTACAAATAATCAGTAGGATAAAAAATTTGGTGATGCTGTTGACTGCAGATTAGAGAAGTCCCAAACCTTTGCTGGCAGATCTGCTTTGCCCAGCTCAGGTGTAAAAGCAGTAGAGCTGTTTGGGTGGTATTGTGTGCAAGTAAATAAGCTTGTTTTTTCAGAGCAACTTGGGTGTCTTCCTGTGGCTGTGGTATGACTAATTTGCTTCCATGTAGTTGAGAGACATCTGTATTTCCAAGTGGGTCCTACAGTTATGACTACATGGCTATTACTGTAATTAAAAAGGTGTGCTTTAAATTAAAAGAAAATGTAAGTGCTCATTGCTAAAGACTTGCATCTGTTTAGCAGCCTAACAGTGCACAGTTCTGAGTGGTCTGGATTTTTCATTTCCCTGGTACACTATTGAGTCCTGAATTGTGGCTGGTACTTCTGTGATAGCTCTGTCCCATTAACCTAGGCAATAATGGGACAAAGTTTGTTGCAGTAAATAAAACATTTCAGATAAATGTGTTAGTGTTCAAGCAAAGAAGCCTATGGGAATATATAAACTCATTCTGATTTCCTTTAAATATTATCTTGGCTACAAAGTACTATTATTTGTCTTTGCAATATGATTTTTTCTGGAAAGCTTTAACACAAATTCTCTTGTATCATATTGTCTTATAATAAATTCTCATGGTTTGGCTGATGTTCTGGTTAAGCCTGCTCTAAAACAGAAGGAAGAAAAGTAGCCTAAAATAGCAATTAGAAGAGAGATTTGAGGGTTATGAATTATTTTCTATTTCTGTCACTAGTTTAGGTCTCAGCTCAGCATGCCTTGAAGTTGCAGGAAATGTTTTATTGATTTCAGTAGATCTTGATTCAGGTGCATTCAGTCTGACCTTGGACAAGTCAGGTGCCTTCTGTGCTTGGGACTGAAATGTGCACGCTCTGCTTACCCCTCCAACGGGATCGCTGTAAAGCTTCATTCATTCACATCTGTAGAGAGCTTTAGGGCTTGTAAATGAATGCCACTTTTTAAAGTACAAACTATTATTTCAATGTAGATGAATTCATTTTACCTTCCCACCAGCTGCCAACAATCTGTTTAGTGCAATGAAGTCCTGACAGCCTGTGTCAGCAACTGAAAGCAGCTCATTCATGACAGAGAGAAAAAAAGAAAGAGAAAATGCAGACCTGAACTCTTCCCCTAGCAGAGAATGGCTTTTGTGCATGAAAATAAAAATTTTGTCTGTCATTTCAAAAGGTCCTCTCATAAAAGAAATGCATGTTAAATTAAAACTGCTGTTATTTTTTCATTCCATTGCACTATGGACCCCTCCTGCTTCTTGATGAAGAGTGATGTGAAATATCGCACGACTGAGCTAGAGAAAACAGCAAGCTGTTCCAAGTGCATAAGCCAAAATGAGCATTCAGAGAGAGATCACCCTGTCATGAGCTCATGCTGGCAATGTGGTTTTTTCTATGAGTGTAAACTGAGATTTGAGCCTGAGAGAGACCCTATATTCAGCCCTGCAGGAGCACTTTTGTGCATGTTGTTTTCTTTAGAATAAGCAAGGAAGTTGTGAAACTGCTCCCAGACCTAGAAAAATACCTACAGGCCCAGTGAGTTCAATGGTCTCCTCCCCTTCCCTCCCCACCATGCAGCAATAAACTGAAGATGGAGTCAGAGAGAAAGCATGCAGGTTTTACTGAAGGGACAATGGCATTTTGCCCTGCCTTATTGCTTGGGTTTGTGTGGTGGTCTGAGAGCTTTGCCTGTTTTCATTTGGGAGGTGGTAGGCAGAGGTAGGTTTGTGGTGGGTAGAGGCAGGGACATGGTGGTCAGGGCTGGGAAACTGAAAGACAGAGTGAGTCCCTGTGTGAGGCAGGCATGGTGTGGAGCCTGGTGTTCCTGCCCCTGTACAGCAGTGAGGAGCCCTTCTGTGTCATCCCAGCAGCAGTTCTTCCCATGCAGAGTGGGACCCGTGAGGTAGCTGTGGCAAACCTGAGGAAGTCCTCTCCTAGGGACCAGCTCAGAGGCTGGCTGCAGATATGGTCCTCCTCTGGATTGTGTGAAAGGAAAATGATGCTCTGGGCACAGTCCAAAGTCAGCAGAGTGCCCAGTTTCTCTGTTCTCTGAATTTTCAGTCAAGTAAGTACTGCGCTGTAGAGGAACAATGTCATTTGAATTCACTAGATATTTTATGCCCTTCCCAGTGCTGGTTTGTTTCTGCTAGATGTGATCAGTACTGAGATTTCTGGTATAAACTGCCCCTTCCAGGCACTTACACCTCCCTGTGCCTGAGATCTACTTCCAGTAGAGTGTAATCTGTTGCACATCTCTCTCTAGACCTAAACACTTTACAATTCCTTTTAAGAGTGTCATATCTTTCTTATTGGCTAAGCCTGAAAAGCATAGCATTAATTCTTTTCCTTGGTGTCCTAAAAAAGGCCAGTAATTCTTGTTAGCAAAAAAATGTATTTAAAAATAGATGCACTCTTCTAATCCCCAAAGTGCTGGCACCCAGTTTTAGAGTATGACTGAGGCTGGGGGCATCGTGGCACTGGGAGGGGCCATCCCCAGCTGTGCTGTACCCAAGACACCTACTCTGATGAGCATGTTTAGGAATCCATTCATTTTTCCGATTGCATTGTTCAGCACAGTTCAGCAAAGGGATGCATTTTGTGTTATTTTGAAAGAAGCAGCCATGAACCTTTGGATGCAGGAATTCAGGAGCAACGTGGTCAAGTCGGGCATGATCACGTGGCAAGTGTAATTGAAACAGTAAATGTCTGCAGACAGTTCTTGCCTAAAATTAGCTGCAGGATTTAGTCTTCCTATGATATGTTCTTGTTCCTGTAGCCATATTCTAGGGCATGAATGTATATGGGCTTAGAAGTCCTGCATTCCTTTTACAAATGCCTAGCAGTCTTTCTTTTTCCTCTAAACACATTTCAGAAGTTTATTTTATGCCTTTCTCAGAGGCTTGAGAAGTTTCTCCTTCCTATTCTTTTTGGCTAAGTTCACTCTGAAGTACAGCAATTTCTATATTTACGGCAGTATGATACATGGAAGCATTGCAACCCATACATACGGTTATGTTAAAGGTAACATAGTCAAAGATGTGAACATTCATGAATATATTAGGAGTAAAGAAAAACCACTTAGAAAGAGATTTTCTTGACTGTTCTGTGTTGGGGAACAATTTGCTGTGGGTAACAGTGTGATCTCCATGTTTCAAACTTTAAAACCACTGCTGTGGTGCTGTGATCTCAGGCATCTCCTAGTTGACGTTCCAGCCATCAGAGCAGAAGACACATAGCTAAAATTGGTAAAAGCCTGTGTTATTTTATTCCTGAACACACCAGGAAAAAAAAGACAGCAGTGAGATACAGCTAGAACAGGCTGGGAAAAGCAAGCCCAAAGCCCCTGCCTTGGAATGCAGGAGGTGTAGGTTGCACTGCTGACTCCCTCTGTGACGGCACACACAGAGTGAGCGCTCCGCAGGGAGCTCCCCACCCTAATGCATTCACTGTGCAAAGATTTTTTTTGCACTAGAAACTGTGATGGTGAGATAGTCAGGGCTTTTCCAGCTTGTAACCCACTCCTTGGATCTGTCATTTCAGGGTGGAGACCCTGAGGGTGGTGCTGTGACACCTCCAGCTAAAGAGCAGGGTCAGCTTTACCTCAGGGCTTTCTGTCCATTACAGGATGCAAATGTGCCCTATGGAGACATAATTAAGTATCTGCCTGCAGTCCTCCGTAGAATGGTGATAATGAGCCTTCTCAGCCCCATAAAGATTCTGTAGTGATAAAATCTGTTTAAAAAGGATGAGGACCTTGGATAATACAGTGACAGGACCGTAGGATTTCCCCCTACTGATATGAAGTGACTGGAGGAAGCTGTCAGAACTGCTTTTAGATGCAGCTTGTATGACCTAATCAAGGTTATACCTCTGTCTCCAGCATTCAGTTTGACTTATTTTCAATCAAATAAGATCCATTAATTAGGATTACAAATGTACAAATTTGTACAGTTTTGATGCCTAGTAAAAATGGGTGCCTATCGAAAAGGTGCTAGGTGCTCTGCTACCACTGACCAAAATAAAATAAGCTGAGTTACCCAGCAAGAGTTTACTGACAGCTGCCAACTAAAACAAACCTGCTGCAGGAGGTAACACAAACATCTGCTCTCCTAATGCTCCTGGGGGGTTTTCACCCCATCCAGGCACACCTCCAGCTGTCACCTCCCCAAAGAAATACGTACTACTGCATAATACTGTGTGCCCTGAAAATCAGCAGGTCAGGGAAAAGGAGGATTGCTTTGTTCTTGTGTATTTATAGCCTTGTCTTAAAAGACTGCTTAAGAAAACATGTGAATCTTTTAGGAATATAACTGTGGTAGTGTCAGTTGTAGCACAGCAGCCAAAACTCAGGCATCAAAACTCATTATGAAATTATCATCTGGAAAAGGAGTACAAAGGCTCAGAAACTGCTGGTGAATTTGTTGCTTTTTGTGTTTGTGCACAAGAGAGAGAAAATAGCCAGGGGCATTAATTCACACGTGGATTATGGTATATTTTACTTTTAAAAGCAAAGCCCTTTCCTGATTTACAGCTATTTAAAATAATTACTTAGCTCAAAGCAGCAAGGGAATCAGCTGGCAGAGTGGCTAAGCATATTAAGATACAGCTTTACGTGTAGACCCTCCCTCCTCTCAAGCTTGAGGCCTCAGCAGGGACTTCAGCTGATGAAGTGATAGCAGCAGGTTTCCAGTCTCTAGCACACTGTGTGGGCTGCCCTTCTGCAATCAGGGCAGCTGCCCTGGGAAGCTGGATTTTCATAGATGTGAAAGCCAGAAAGGAACAGTCTAATCGTTTAGCCTGAATTCATTTTACTCGGTAATTCCTGCCTAAAGCCCTGTCATTTGTGGCTGAAATAGAACATGTCTGTTAGCTGTCTAACCTTGATTTAAAGACTGCAAGTGACAGAAAATGCATCCTATCCCATAGTATGCCATTGCAATAGTTCTTGCTATTTGCATTTTGTTTGCAGTTTGAACTCTATTGACAGACTTTTAGCTTCCAACTACTGTATTTTGGCTTGCTGGCACCACTAGTGCTGTGCAGTGCTGGCCAATGTTAACATCAGCTACTGACGTCACTGAAGGGAAATCTGAAAGAGCTAATTCAGAGCAATTCTCTGCTTGATGACTTCTGTGTCTTCAGATATGGTTGTAATGGTTTTGTTTTGCTTGCTCTCAGCCAGTTCTTGCTTTTCAAAGCTTCAAAGTTTAGAGAGAGAGAGATTTGGGAAGCATAATAAATGCTAGCATATGGTGTCCTGTAGATATAGAATAACTCCTCTAATGCTGCACTCATGTCCCTGAGCTAAGATGCTGCATCCAGATGAAGATTATCTGTGGATTTGGAGCTCTTGAAAATATGTCTGGTCATTGCATACTTTCAGTATCATCTGCAGTTCAGACAAACATATCAGATAACAGAATTTGGTCCCATTTTGTTTCTCACATCTGCGTCTTTTTTTCTTTTGCTCTTCCACACACAAGGAATGTGACTACCAGATCTGATTGCAGGTTGTGATGTATTATTGTGTGAGAAAAGTTGATAATGTAAAAAATCTCATACATTTTATGTGAAAATTCAACATAGTGGTCAAGGGAGATATTATATCCAAGGAGTATGAAATCCACCTTCGGATTACATTTTATCAAGCATTCTTGAGCTCACCTCCAAAGTTTAGAGAGGCCACTAAAGTCTGGATTCAGCGGTGGCAAGCAGATGGCAAGAGACAGCTTTATGTGGAATGCAACCCTTGTAGTGGGAAGCTCTTGTGTGTTTATTCCTGGCTCATAAGGGTGAACCTTTTGCCATTTTAGAGATTGCTTCAAATCTGCATCAGCTTGTTGGAATAACAGACACCAAAAGAAAGAAGCCTTCTCTCTGTTTTAAAGTTGACTTCATATCATGTTAATTATTATATAGATTACAAACCAAATGAGGCAGAGAACAGCAATCAAATATAGGGCCTTATAGTTTTGGATAAAATCTCAATGCTAGATTAATGAAATCTGTGACCAAGTTTGTAAAATAAATAAAGATAGATAAAAATTGGCTAGGATGTCAAAATCTGAATGAACACCTACCTAGCAGAATCTCATTTAATTATGTTAATATTTATTTTAATATTTTCTATAAACTTTGTTCATAATAAGGGATCAGTTATATATATTGTGCATAACAAGAAATGTCTTCATCCTGCAGAGTATAGTGAGATAAATTTAACTTGTGTAGGGGACAGTTTTTTCAGGTAGATCTAAATATATTTGAGCAATCATCTTGACAAGTGATGTGACACTTGGGTTTGCAGCTGGGAAGCTGTGGAGTAGAAACAGAATGGGATTGACAGCGAAGAGATTAATGAAGATCCATAAAATGGAAACACAAAATTGGGACAGATGATTAAGCCAGGTTGACAGCATATGAGATAAGTGAACTAGAAATAAAGTTAATGTGAAAATATTGATCTGGGTAATCCTACTTAGAAGGTTATATCTGAGTGACAAATTCTGAAATAATTGCCCACTGAAGACAGCAGCAACATCCTCTAAAGTCAGAGTGAAGACATCATGGTATATCTGGAATGAAATTGAAAAACCCCACTACTACTACCTGTACCACAAACAGTATGAAAGTATTTCCTACCTTTGGACAGACTCAGGTACATTATTTCCAATCACATTCTGGCAACTATATCATTCTTCATCAGAGAAGGCAAAGCATCTATTCCACAGCAAAATGAGTTGTGCAAATTAGTTTGTGATTAAGAGTTAAATGATGGCTTCCAGAAAAAGGAAATCTCTGTTAATTACATTTCACTGCATTTATAACACGACCAGTCCTAGACATAACTTTCAATTATAGTAAATGTGACCAGCCTCCATATGGTCACCAGCAAATCTTTTGTGCAGCTGACACTCCTTCAAGGAGGTGTTGCTGAAATCAATGTACGTGTGCCTGGGGAACTATAAATGAAACACCTGATGCTCTGCAAAGTTAGCGCTTCTCCGTATATCATGTATTCCAGGCTGAATATCCATAGTGACCCAGCCAGTCACTGGCTGAAGACAGATATCCTTTCTTAGATCCAGCTGCAATAGTTGAAGATGTTAGTGCTTCCTCACACCACAATTTTGCCAGAAAGCTGATTTATATGGGCGCTCTGTAACCCAGAATAGGAAAAGAAGTCACTGGGGTTAATAGAAATCATTGTTTCCGCATTGCTTAAACTAATCTTTGTCCTTAACCTAAACCCACAGAGGATCAGGGAACACCACCTGGTAGGCAGAAACGGCGGTGTGGTGCCCACTGGCCGAAGGGCAGTAACAAGCAGCTGAGACCATGCTGTTTTCGAACAGCAGGGGAAATAACTTCATGGAAAAAATGTCAGGTTTTATTTGCTTCAGCTCTGTCTGGAGCAGTTCAGCCACGCTCTGCCCTCAGCTGGCTGCTACCGCCCAGCTAATGAGCGCTGGAATGGTTCCTGTAGCGCTCCCGCCCCGCCTCAGTCCCCAGTCAGGTGGTTTGGCTTCAACTGCTGCTGCTGCTGCTGAGGATGGTTTGCAGTGAGCCAGCGAGCTGCAGAAAAGGAAGTGGTCGTGCTGCTTTACCACCTCAGCCATGTCTTCAGCATGGGAGGGTCACATCTTAAGTTGCCACAGCTGTTGCATGGGTGAGGCAATGTTTGTAGGTAGAATTAACTCTATTATTGATTGATAGACCTTCGTGGTTGTAACAACACTATCTCTGTTTCAGGGATCTTTTGTGCTCTAGTACCATACCCAGCGTTAGTTTGCTACAGTTTAATTCTCCTTGAAGGAAAAAGAATTTCCAATTAATCCAAGGAGGATTAAGCTACAGTAAATAGTGATTTGCAAATATGGACCGATTAAATTTGAGCAGCTGATACAGCTATCCCGTTTCCTTCCTTGTTCCTTTCCAGGAGATTGGGTCCCTGCCCCAGGACAGCTGAATTTGGCATGCAGAGCTGCCCTGGGAGCACCAGAGTTCACTGCCTTGCATAGTGGATTAAAAGGATGCTCACGTAGGGTTGCCTGAAGAAGCAGGCTTTGAAACTTCAGTGGTTTGAAAGTGGATTTGTGTGCTGTTCACCTGCCTACAAAGTCAGAGGAAAGGAATGGGAGAACAGCTGGGGAAGTAACTTTCTGCTATCTAGCTGAGCAGGCTGGCTCACAGACAGTCCCTTCTAAATGGGAATGCTTAGGCATTTAGTGTGGTCTAACCAACATGCCTCATCTTCAAATAATGTTATGCTTATCCTCCTGTACACTTTTTACACTGGAAGACTTGGTAGATCTGAGGAGCTGGCAAGTGTCTTCACTATGAGAGCAATCTGTTCAGGATATAGGAGGTAGCCAGTGCACTAAAACTTTGACACTTCGCTTTCTTTGGGATAATGTCATCATGGCAGCTTCCCTCCATGTCTTACATTTGTCACTTCTCTTTTTTGTGTAGGTCACCATGTCACTGAGAAGATGAGGAACAGCAGGGGTAGCTAAATATATCCAGGAGATGGCAAACATCTCCTCAAGATTTAGAAACTTCTGTTTGTGATTTGTAGAAGAAAAGAATGAGGTCATGAACATGGCAAAAGAGAGGGAGAGAAGAAGTTTAAGAAAGGAATGGAGGGAAGAATAGACTCAGAGAAGGCAAAAACAAGAAGATGGAGGAACAATTACAAGGTAAGGCTCATGGTCACAGTAAGGAAAATATCTGTAGTGACCCAAAGATGTAGTATTTCTGGAAACATGCTGTAATTGGGCAGTGCTTTCATGACTTTACTTCATATAAAACTGGTTAACTGCCCTGGTTTCACAAAATACATGAACACTGACAGAACCACAGATAACTGTTGCCCATTTTTCACTGTAAAATAGCTAGTTTTCTCTGTTAGACAGTCTCAAGGACGATTTCTGTAAACATAGCTATGTTGTTGTAAAAATTATCTTTTTGCATTCCTTTCCCATGGACACAGATCCCTTTTGACGGACACTTCTTGTAACCAATATAGTTAGAGACGGAAGTGTTAATTTTCTCCAATGATCTGTGATTTCTAAAAGTGTATATAAGAATTAAACGAAAGGGGTTTCCCCCCCTTTCCGCCCTTGCTCTGAACACAGCCTGAAGTCCAGCTCTCATTATTTCTGCGTCTTCAACTGATTACCGGGATAAGCCGTAATAACAGGCATCGCGGTAATAGATAACTACGTCAGTCTTATTTTTCCTGCTGCTACCTTCATCCATGCTGTATCTGAATACTTAATTTTGCTCTTTAGGCACTGCCTGACCATGTCAACAGAAGGTTTTGTTTAGTTTTTCAGTGAATGTGCCTGAATGAACATGATTCACATGTTTTCTTAGTGACAGCATGGGCTGCATGGGACATGGCTGTTTTTCCAAACTTGTTGTGATTCAATGGAGTTCAGGCATTTTCATATTGAACATCTGTGACTTGGGGAGGATCCATGTGTTTTCTCAATGAATATGAACGAAGCTGGCAAGGGCCTCAGCATTTCCTTTTTGCTTCTATGCTTGTAATTATCACAGTGTATAAATATACAGAGACCTTCTCAGAATGTGCCTAAGAAGATGTGACAAGATCTAGCTTTTGCTCAGCCCTGTTTCTCTGTGTAAGGAGGCAAGTCAGATACAGTGGACATGATCTCATGTGTTCCCCTTCCTCTCCATGCAGATACACACATGAAGTTAGACTTCTAGAGTAACTTTAGAACCTAGATCTCTCTCTTGCCTGGACATATGGTATTGTTGGGTCCTAAAAGTGTTGGAAAAAACGTTCTCTTCCCCTTCTCCTCACTGTTACAGCAAGTTTGCTCTGTCCTCAGGGTGCTCTGACAGTGGTACTTAGGTAGTTCTTCCATGACTTGGAAAAGAGGCAAATAGTAAAACAACAGCCATCTCAAGTGCCCCTTCAGAGGACAGGACTGAGCTACATTAAGTCCTGCTATTTACTGTCTTTGCCCTGATTTTGCTTGTTTGTCCTAGGATGAATTTACTTTTCTCTGAACAGCCGCTAGACTCTTGTCACAAAGGTGAAATTAAGTTTGTAAAGGATCAGTGGGAAGAACAAGACACTAGTAACCATTGAAGTACTGTTCTTAGGTTTCATGGAGATTGATGGTTACTACTTAGCATTTATATGATGCTGTATATTCTCAGTGTCATTGAAAAAACACTAACTCATTCCTAGACCGTTCCAAGACAGATTTGGGAGTCAGGAGTAGCAGTAAAGGAAAGAAGTTCCAGTCTTGCTGAAGCTGATTGAAGTTTCTACTTAAAGCTTAATTCTGGTCAATGCCTCCCTGCTCAGTGCTATTTACTGACCTAGTATTAGGGTAACAAGCAAGCGTTTTCATGAAAAACAAGGACTAGAATATTAAGGCGAGAAAAATCCTTACTCAATTGTGCCACCTCTCTTATCCTCCCATATTGCTGTTTCGTTTAAATTCTCTTNNNTTTTTCTTTTAATTCCTCTCCCCCCAGGAGCCATACTTCTGTATCTAGAGGCAGCCCGTGCGCTCATGACGCTTTCCCCAGTCAGCACGAAGCCAGCTGATTCCGCAAGGAATCCATTTCGGCAGAGACCTCTCCGAATTCTGGACGGCACTGGAGCAGCGCCGCCCCATCCCGACCATCGCGACAGGTCCGCGCGTGGGGGCCGCCGCCGCCCCGGGCACCGGGTGTGTGGGCGGGCGGTGGCCCCAGCGCTGCGGGGCGGGGGCTGCGCGGGGC